>JAMWEH010000866.1:0-25529 GCA_024721245.1 Mitragyna speciosa | reverse complement strand
TCATGTTTTAACGATTAATTAGCTAGTCAGATTGCTATGCTGTTTTTTTTTTTTTTTCGACGAAGCAGATCTAGAGCTTCTTAGTTTGTTGCATGAAATGGTCATTCCATGCTACATTTATACATGGTTCGTTCCTCTCTGTATATTATTCCAGTTTATCTGTTCAGGAGTGTGTTTCTCGTGGAATCAGATTCAGTCCCGACAACGTGCATGAGTAACTTTCAAGAATCCGCATATCTTTTCGTTTTTGATAAGTAGAAAAGATTTTTTCTTTCCCTAAAGAGATGCTTTCTAATGATTGATCCGGAACAGAGAATTGAAAATTTGACTATATTTGTGTTGTAAGTGGAAGTAACTGACATTTAGTTGTACTACTAGATTTTATTATTCCAGTTCTAATTCATATAGGTCCGTTTGGATGGGTGGATTTTGAGTTCCAAATCTTCTATACATAATAAATTTATATTCAATATCTACCAACGAATTCATAATTAAAGCGTTAAAATTGGTGAATTTGAAATTAATTAAAATTAAATGCCATTTCAAACCATTCTTTTTTTTGTTTTTTTTTCCAAATCCATTCCATTTAAAATTCTTTCTTAAATCCAAATCCATCAATCTAAAAATGACACAGAACATATAAGGTGAAGTAAGAAAATGCTACTATTCATCAATTAATTTTTTTTGTCAAATAATAAAGTTAAGATGAACTAATTAATCTGTATTGCAAAAAAAAATATATATATATATATATGTTTTGCTAATTTAATTCCGAAACAAAAGAAAATCGTACAAAGAACGCTTTCTATAGCTTTTTTTCAGGCTGAAGATTGAAATCACATGAATTTAGCATCTCAAATATTCTCATGTAAGAACGAAGATAATAAAGGAATAAATTGTGTGTTTCGCCCGTTTTGATCCTTCGTGAAGGGGGCAGACCAATATTTATTCCAAGAAACAATGGAAGTGTGGATAATATAGCAATACATTTAAATTGATTATGAAAAGAATCCATTGCCAGTAACATGAGGTGAAGTATCGTGATTATTCTGATAGAAGAATCTGCAATAGTAAGTTCCTTACATGAGTTATTTGATCGAATAATTACTTGGCGAATATAATTTGAAAGGTCGCAACGCAATCAATTACCTAGATATACACCTTAGATTAACAACTTTTATTCATGTGATAAACAAATAATTGAAACCAGTGTTTTTTCTCTTTTGTCAATGCAAAGGAGATTGGTAAATGGTAACTAGAGAATTAATCATCCGTGATACCCTACAATTTATATCGGAGATATTATCGTAGGGTATTTGTAATATATATTTGAACGGTTAAGTCCCCAAATAATAAAAAATGGGTGCAAATGGAACAATATTCTGCCATAAAAGGCAACGGGGCCTCAGCTCAACTATGTCCATAAAGAGTTACTAAGGTCATCAAGAGTCCCTTAAAGTCCATAATTGGACTGGTCCAGAATTTGAAAATAGTTTTTCATAAAAGTAACGAACAATAATTAACTACGTTCCTTCCAAATCACTGCCAAGTTAATATGGCATCAAATGGAGACCATATCACAACATGAAGGAGAAAACGGTACAGCAGAGATAAAGAAAGAAACGGCCGAAGAGAAGAGGAGGAGTATATGTAGTTATTAGCCAAGTTTTTTCTGGTTGAAGAAAATATACAACTAAATTTGCTATCATTTAGTACATCTGTCCATCCATCCTAAGTTCTTACCTGAATATTCTCACATCCAAGGCACGTCAGGTATAGAGGTAGAGTTTACATTAGGGAAAATGGAGATCTGAGCGTAAACTGATTTCATGTATGGATGATTCACCTATAGGAGGACATTCTGGCAATTTAGGGACCTATTAGAGACAAAAAGGGTGTTGTTCCTGGCCTGGAATGAAGAAAGAGGTTGTGGAATGGGTGTGGAGATGTGATTCTTGCAAAAGGAATAAACCTAAGAACTATAAATAACCCAAGTCTACTGCAGCCATTGCCAGATCCCCAACAAGCAATGCAGCATATTTCCATGGATTTCATTGAAGGCTTACCTAAACCAGCAGGATATGAAGGCATTTATGTGGTAGTAGACAAGCTTACCAAATAAGCACATTTTATGACTTTGATAGCTAAACATTCAGTTTCCTCAATTGCTACATTGTTCTATGACAATGTATACAAGTTGCATGGCCTTCCATTGAGCATAATTTATGATAGCGATAAGATTTTCACTAGTTTATTTTAGCTGTTGTTGCTAAATAAACTAGGAACTGAATTGCAATTTTCCTCAACTTACCATCTACAAAAAGATGGCCAAATTGAGAGAATGAACTGGTGTATTGAGGCTTATATGAGGTGCTTGTGCTTCCAGTAACCTCATAAATGGAAACAATGGCTGCCATCCACTAAGTGGTTGTATAACACCAATTACCACACAACTGTCAAAATCACTCCTTTCCAGGCATTATATGGGTATGCCCTTTTCCCAATTGGCCCTAGATTCTATTCAAACTCCTGTAGCAGCAGTAGAAGAGGAAAATATTTAGGTGGACCGGGCCCGGTCCACCTAAATATTTCCCCATAGAAGAGTAGGTGATGGAGAGGCAAAATTGAATGAGATGCTGAGAAACAACCTATTGCAGGCACAAAATAGGATGAAGCAATTTGCTGATCAAAAGAGATCTAAAAGTAGTTTTCATGCAGGATCTGAATCTACAGCCTTATAGATAGTCATATGTAGCTCTGAGGAAGAATATCGTGTTATCATCCAAAAATTACGGGTCTACAAGATATTATAGAAAGTTGGAAATGTAGCCTATAGACTAGAATTGCCAACAGGTTCTTTGATACATAGTTTTCAACGTGTCTTTAATTGGGAAGTCAACTCAAGGATACATGATTACTCCCAATTTGCTAGAAGTTACTGAAGAAGGAGATATCAAAGTGGCTCCGGGACAGGTGTTGGACAGAAGAATGATTACCACGGAAGGAAAAGAAGGGAAGCAAGTATCAGTGCATCGTTGAATTTGGCATCCACTGATGCGACTTGGGAAGATGTTTCAGTCCTGCAAAACTAGCTTCTAGGATTACTATACTAGAGGAAAATGGTTGGCATTCCTCATGGCTGAAAAAGGGGCTAATTGATTGAAATATATGCCAAAAAAAAAAAAAAAAACAATGTCAAATGTGTAGTTGTCAGAAACGGATTGGATGAATATATACTCGACGTGTTTGTTAAACACGTCGAGATATTTTTTTTTTTTAAACAACTTCGACGTATTTCCGAAACACGTCGAGAGCCGACGTGGCATTTTAAAAAAAAATTGATTTATATTTATAGTTTTAAATGTAAGTTATAAATATTTATGGTTATAAATATAACTTATATTATATTTATGAATAAATACATAATATAAATATAAATTATCTGATATTTATATTTATATATGAATAAATATTAAATTATATTTATACTTATGAATAAATACACAATATTTACAAAATTATCAATTGTAAAATTCAACTATGTATTGTATATTAAAAAAATTATATTATGATATATATTAATTACTTAAAATTTTTAATCATAAATTTTACTTTTTTGTTCTTTCATTAAAGACAATTTGTTAATTAATAACAATTGATTGGTGATTTATTTGATTGGATAATACTTATTGAGGCTAATATACATTTTTTCAATGTTGGAGTACAATTGTTGGAACACTTTTTTGTTCAATCCAACATTGAAAAAATGTATATTAGCCCCAATAAGTATTATCCAATCAAATAAATCACCAATCAATTGTTATTAATTAATAAATTGTCTTTAATGAAAGAACAAAAAAGTAAAATTTATGATTAAAAATTTTAAAAAATTAATATATATCATAATATATTTTTTTAATATACAGTACATAGTTGAATTTTACAATTGATAATTCTGTAAATATTGTGTATTTATTCATAAATATAAATATAATTTAATATTTATTCATATATAAATATAAATATCAGATAACTTATATTTATATTGTGTATTTATTCATAAATATAAATATAATTTAATATTTATTCATATATAAATATAAATATCAAATAACTTATATTTACATTGTGTATTTATTCATAAATATAATATAAGTTATATTTATAACCATAAATATTTATAACTTACATTTAAAACTATACATATAAATCAGTTTTTTTTTTAAATGCCACGTTGGCTCCCGACGTGTTTTCGGAACACGTCGACCTCGACGTGTTCCAGAAACACATCGGGGTTGTTTAAAAAAAAAAAATATCTCGACGTGTTTAACAAACACGTCGAATATATATTCGTTCAACCCGTTTCTGACATCTACGCATTTGACATTGTTTTTTTTTAGGCATATATTCCAATCAATTAGCCTGAAAAAGGTTCAGCAAGTTTTTTTTTTCAAATTTTTTCGTCACAAGGACTACAAGGGGAAGAAAAAAGGGACTTAAACCAATTCCACGATTCAACTCCAAAAGGTAATTGCTGACTTAAGGGGCGGACCATGGGGCTTAAGTATCTAGACTCTTGACTCCACCTCCCGATGTGGGAAATTTTTCTTTCGAATTTTTTCGTCACAAGGACTACAAGGGGGAAGGAGAAAGGGAACTAAACCAATTCCACGATCCAACCCCAAAAGGCAATTGCTGACTTAAGGGGCGGACCATGGGGCTTAAGTATCTAGACTCTTGACTTAAGGTTCAAGAATTTATATGAATCAAGTTGAAGCCAATGTTTTGAAATCGGAACATTTGTTGAACTGGTAAAATGATCTGGTTGTGGTTCAATTGGTTGGACCGATTTAACATCGGTTCAATAATTTGTTTTAAAAAAATAAATATATAAATATTTGAACATTCTATAGACGGATATAAGACATTACTTGATAAAAATTCAAGTATTTTAAAAAAAATTGAATTTTACAAATAATTTTTTAAATTATAAATTCAAACAAATAAATTCATTTTAATTGTACCTAAAAATATAATAATAAGCTTAAATCTTATCCAAAAACATCACCATATTCTGAAATTATACAAAATCCATCAAAACTACTGAAAATTATGGTTACAAGCAAAATTCATATCATACTAGAGGGGAAAATTATGGCAGTGATACACTATTTTTTTGTTTATGTTATAGGCCACCATTAGTAAACAAGTCAAGACTTGTTATTATTGTAGACATTTTAAAAAGTGATATTACATTATTGTTTTGTAAAGATTAGATCGTAATGAAAGTACGTTTAAAGTTAACTTGGTATTCTTTTTTCATACACACACACACTTGCATTTTTAGTTTTATTATTTATTGATCAAACTTTTAAGAGTTAGAGGCAATATGCAAAGTTCATAGGGGCAGTTTCAAACACCCAGTAGCTTAGTCTCACACAAATATAAAGTGGTTTAAATTATTGCATTTTTTTCGTAGAGCTTTGAAACTACCTAAAACAAAACATAGGAGTGGTTCTAAATGCCCCTAACCTTGCCATCTGAACTAAATGAAAACCGCCCCAAAATTTCCCCATAGAGACGGTTATAAACACCCCTAACCTTGTGCATAAACAAAAACAAAAAAAGCCCTGAAGTTTCCCCTTAGGTTTGGTTTTAAACGCCCCTAGTCCTACTGTTTGAACAAAAACCAAAGTTTCCTCGTAGGGGCGGTTCTAAATGCCCCCAGCCTTGTCGTCTAAACAAAATGAAAACTACCCCTACGTTTCTCATTAGGGGTGATTCTAAACGCTCTAACCCTACTGTCTAAACAAAACATCGGGGTGGTTCTACACACCCCTAACTGGATTATTTTTTACACAAAATAAGCTAGTAGAGGTGGTTTAAACTACCCTTATGGTGGGAAGAAAACCACCGCTATCTATTAGTCGCTACCCTTATGGTGGGAAAGAAAACCACCGCTATCTATTAGTTCGAGAAAATAGCCTATTTTCTATAGAGTCAGTTGCAAACAGCCCCAAACGCATGTAGAGGCGGTTATAACCAACCCTAGGAGGGATAAAAACCACCTCCATAGTCTTCTTTTTTTTTGTAATGCCATAATACAAAACTACCGATTTAAGTAATTCGTGCGATTTGTACAATTTTGAATGGTTTTTTGGGCTAGTCAAATAGGTTTGTGAACTGGACTGAAACCATGGTCTGTTTGTGGTCCAATCAATCAAACCAATCTGTTTGGCCCGTTTTTTAAAACAATGGCTGAAGCAAGAAGGAGCTTGTGAGCTGACAACAGTTAGTTATGGTAGTTATCCTTGCTGACTCAGCAAGGCAGTTGTCTTGTTAGTTAGGAAGTTGTAGTTAGTTTTACAACCAACTTTTTTGACTTTCAATGTAAGTTTCATTGTATAAATAAGTGAGACGAAAGGAGGTGTATTCATTCATTTAAAAGGAGGAGTATTCGTTCATTCGTTAGCTGGTCGTACTGATAATTCCATTCACCTTAATCCAATTCCCATTTTTCTCTCCCTAGCAGCTTCCTATTTTTCTTGCCTTATTCACGTTCTCATTCTGTTCTCTCCTTCCCAGCACTTTCTCAATCTATTTCTATTCTTGACAACTTAATTCTTTTTTTATTAATAAGAAGCCATAACAAGATGTTTGTAGTTCCTCCCTTTACCGTCGGAAGAAGAGGATATGCATCAATATATAGTCTGCACAACGGCCTTAAAAAAAATCCCATTTGTTAGACATTTTGGATCAACCAAAAATGAGAAGTTAAAGAAGACTAAAATGAGAGATGAGAATAATTAAGTAGTATTATATATGAATATCTCTCAGATTTTCTTTTTCATTTTTTTCTTATATTATTATCATCATCATTATCATCATCTTCTGGGTTTGGGGATGGGAATTTTTTCCGCCGCTTTCAAGCAACATGATTATCACCAGAAATTCATAACTGTGATGATCAAAAGAGATTACAACAGGACCTAGTTATTGATTTGCTTGGTCATGTCATTTCGAAATCTTGGCTTCTGAAAATCCTCAACCTTTTTTTTTTTTTTCAATTTTCTTTTTGGTGATTTGCAGTTAAAAGATTCAAGGATTCGTAGGTCCTCTCTTTGATCATTAAGCTCGCAGTTACTGATTTGCTTGGTCATGCCATTTCCAAATCCACAACCCGTCATTTAAAAAAACTAAAAAAATAAAATAAAATTTTAAGTGCAAAAGAACAAGAAGAAAGATTGTACGTAGATAACTTTGGCATGCTTGGGACAAGTAGACAACTAAATTACAAGACCTATTATTATATTGGCTGCTAAAGGCAACCTCCTCATGGACAATGTCATACAACCTGATCAAACAGGTTTTTTCCATTTGTTACAATATTATAACATGGCCATTTTTTTAAGCCACTTCATCTTAGAAAATACGCAACAAACATTAATTAATTGACAAAATACCCACACTGGGATGCATAAATGACGAGACAGTTCATCTCGTCCTCGGAGATAAATCCATCTCCATTTGCATCAGCATTTATGAGACCAAAATAGGCTCTCAACCAGGGGATCCACGCCCCGAGGCTCTTAAATGCTTCCTGCAATTCGGCCCTGTCCAGGCGCCCATCACCATTTTTGTCATGCTGTTTGAAGACCGCCTTCAGCTTCTCCCCATCTGGGGGAAATGGAACACCCTTAACTGTGTGCCAGATAGTCATGTCTTAACGATCAATTACCTAGCCAGCTATGCACTTTTCTTTTTCTTTTTCTATGAGGCTGATTTCGAGCTTCTAAGTTCGTTGCATGAAATGGTCATTCTATGCTATATTTATACACGTACATCCCTCTTTGTGTTTCTCGAGGAATCAGATCCAGTCCCAACATCGTGCAAGAGTATATTTCAAGAATCCGCATTTCTGTTCGTTTTTGACAACGATTTTTTTCCCCCTCCCTAAAGAGAGATGCTAGTTGCTAATGATTCATCTGGAACAGAAATTGAAAATTTGACTACATTTATGTTCTAAGTGGAAGTAACTAACATTTAATTGTACTGCGAGATTTTATTATTGCAGTTCTAATTTCCTATGGATACCTGGTATTTGGGTTCCAAGTTCTCTCCCCTTAATAAATTTGGATTTAAAACCTACTAACTAGTTCACATTGAATTTAAAGGTTTAATATTGTTGAATTTGATAAAATCAGATTTCATTCCAAATCATTCTTTTTTCAACTCCATTCGTTTAAAATTCTTTCTTAAATCCAAATCTATCAATACAGAATATATAAAAGATGAAGTAAGAAAATGCTCCTATTCATCAATTAATTATTTTTCTGACAAATGATAAAATTAAGACAAACTAAATAAAGTTTCATTTGCAAATTTAATTGTGAAACCAAAAAAATCATAAAAATACTTTGTATAGCTTTTTTCAGGCTGAAGATTGCAAGCACATGAATTTAGCATCTCAAATATTCTCGTGTAAGGACGAAGATAACAAACGAATAAAATGTGTGTAACCTGTTTGATCCCACTTAGATAAAATTAAGAATCTACTTGAAGAAAGTTGAAAGCTTTCTCCCAAAATGACAGATTCTAATATATCTGGTGTGCCGACCATTTAACTTGAAGAGAGTTGAAAGCTCTCCCCCGATGACAGATTCTACTATATCTGGCGAGAACCATTTAACTTGGTATTGAATTGGAGGCGTATCAAGTTTTATCGCAAGCAGATGAGGTCAGCTGATGACCATCCGTTAAAACTCCAGATATCTCGGAATCCCGTGTTAAGGTTTGAAGATTTTTAGAATTTCTGAACACAGATCTGGCGTTCGAAATAAGCATGCGATGCAAAGTTTTCTGAGTAAAAAATTGTGGGAGATGTTCGTACAGTATTTTGAGCATAGTACAAGTTTTTGTGATTGAACAAGATATTTTCTTCACCTATGCCAACTCTCCGTAAGATGATAATATAATAATAATTTTTTTTAATAACTAGTAGTGTATTACTTTTTTTTTTTTATCAATTTAAGAAAGATTTGAAATGAAAACAAGAGAATTATAGTGCTATGGACAATAATGACAGATAACTGCGCCATCAGTTCACAATAATATACAGATTTATGGTTTGCTAACCAAGATGGTGCTAATTGCACCACAACAGCTTTCAGCTTTAATTCTAAGTTCCATTAATTGAATTCCTTACTAGACCACATTCATGTAATGTTATTACGTGTATTAAAAGTTATCTGCTTAATAAATTATTTTTATTTGTGACAAATATTGATACCACATGAATGGGCTTGGTAAAAATTCAATCGGGTTGAGTATCAGAATCTACCAACATGCCTTTCGACTCGGTGTCGAACTCGAGAATTGACTCGAAGATGTCAAATGACTAACCTCAAAACTCATTGATAATTTTTTCTCTGTTTTCACCACCACCTCCTCCGCCACTGCCAACAGTCTCATTTATTCTTCTTCATCTTCTCCTCTCTACTTCTGCCTTTCGCTTCAGTTTCCAAATCTCAATCGCCGCCACGCACTCCAGCCGCTTCTGCAACTGCCTCTACGGCTCTGAGCTCTGACTACATCGCCAGAACCGTCGCTGGAACTTCTGTTACACCGTTATCAATTTGAATAACGACTCGTAACGGTGGGAATAATAATATTGCAGGTAAAATCAAGAAGAGGAGGATTGAGAGGTGGAGAGAAGGTTGTTCCAATTACACTCGAAAAGGTAAAAATCTTTATAGGTAAGAGAAATCTGTACCTACCTGTAAAGTGATGCCATACCTTGATTAACAACTTGTTTCCTACCAACTTGTGACTGTGTTTTAATTTAATTTCTTTTTTTTTTTTACATTGCTATTATCATCCTTTCTATGACCGAAAGAGTTATAGCCGGACCAAGTTATTGATTTGCCTGGCCATGTCATTTCAATATTTTGGTTTAAACAATATTCTTTTTTTTTTTTTGGTGATTTGCAGTTGAAAGATCCCTTGCATTTGTTGGTCCTCCCTTTGATTTGCTTTGTCATGCCATTTCTCAATTCATAAGGCCTCAATTGAAAAAATAAAAAGAAAAAAAAATGACATGCAAAAGAACAAGAAGATGAAGATACTACGTAGATAACCTCGTCATGTTCTATACAAGTGGACAACTAATAAGAGCTACTATTAGCTGCTAAAGGAAACTTCATGGATGATAATATCATACAACCGGATCAGACAGTTGTTTTCATTTGTTACAATATTTAACATGGCCATTTTATTAAAGAATCCATTGCAATTAACACTAGGTGAAGTATCATAATTATTCCGATAGAAGAATCTGCAATAGGGAGCTCCTTACATGAGTTAATTGATCGAATAATTACTCGACGAATATAAATTGAAAGGTCGTAAAGTAATTAATTACCTAGACATACACACCTTAGATTAAAATTTTATTCATGTGATAAACAAATACTTGAAACTAGTGCTAATTCCTCTTTTTGTCAATGCAAATGTGATTGGTAAATGGTAGCTAGAGAATTAATCATCCATGATACCCTACAATTTCCATAGGACATATTATCGCGAGATATTTGTAATATATATTTGAACGGTTAAGTCCTCAAATAATAAAAAATGGTGCAAATGGAAACGGGGCCTCAACTCAACTATGTCAACAAAAAAGAGTCACTAAGGTCATGAAGAGTCCCTACACGTCCACACTTGGACTGGTCCAGAATTTGAAAATAGTTTTTCATAAAAGTAACGAACAAATAATTAACTACGTTGGTGAAGTTCCTTCCAAATCACTACCAAGTTAATATATTACAACATGAAAGAGAAAACGGTATAGAAGAGATAAAGAAAGAAACGGCCAAAGAAAAGAGGAGTATGTGTAATTAATTATTCGCCAATTTTTTCTAGTTGACGAAAACATATTACCAAAAAAAAAAAAACTCACATGCAAAAGAAAAAGAAGATAACTTTGGGACGCTCGAGACAAGTGGACAACTAATAAGAGCTATTATTATATTAGCTGGTTAAGGCAACCTCATGTATTCTTACCTGAATACAACCAAATTTGCTATCATTTAGTACATCTGTTCATCCATCCTACGTTCTTACCTGAATATTCTCACATCCAAGGCACGTCAGGTGTAGAGGTAGAGTTTACATTAGGGAAAATGGAGATCTGAGCTTAAACTGATTTCATGTATGCATGATTCACCTATAGGAGGACGTTCTGGCAATTTAGGGACCTATTGGAGACTAAAAGGGTGTTTTTCCTAGCCTGGAATGAAGAAAGAGGTGGTGGAATGGGTGTAGAGATACGATTCCTGCAAAAGGAATAAACCTAAGAACTATAAATACCCAAGTCTATTGCAGCCATTGCCAATTCCTCAACAAGCATGGCAGCATATTTCTATATGGATTTCATTGAAGGCTTACCTAAATCAGCAAGATATGAAGGCATTTATGTGGTAGTATACAAGCTGCCAAATAAGCACATTTTATGACTCTGACAGCTGAATATTTAACTTCCTCAATTGCTACATTATTCTTTGACAATGTGTACAAGTTGCGTAGCCTTCTATTGAGCATAATTTTTTATAGGATTAAGATTTTCACTAGTTTATTTTTGCAGGAGTTGCTAAATAAACTAGGAACTGAATTGCAATTTTCCTCAACTTACCATTTACAAAAAGATGGTCAAATTGAGAGAATGAACAGGTGTATTGAGACTTATCTGCGGTGCTTGTGCTTCCAATAACCTCATAAATAGAAACAATGGCTGCCATCTACGAAGTGGTTATAAAATACCAATTACCACACAACTGTCAAAATCACTCCTTTCTAGGTATTATAGGGGTATGCCCTTTCCCATTTGGCCCTAGATTCTATTCAAACTCCTGTAGCAGCCATAGAAGATTGGGCGATAGAGAGGAAAAGTTGGATGAGATGCTGAGAAACAAACTACTGCATGCACAAAACAGGATGAAGCAATTTGACTGATAAAAAGAGATCTAAGAGTAGTTTTCATGCAGGAGACCTTTTCTATCAGAAACTATAGCCTTATAGATAGTCATCTGTAGCTCTGAGGAAGAGTATCATGTTATCATCCAAAAATTTTTGGCCTAAAAGATATTACAGAAAGTTGGAAATATAGCCCATTGATTGGAATTGCCAACAGGTTCTTTGATACACACAGTTTTCAACGTGTCTTTAATTAAGAAATCAACTCAAAGATAGATGATTACTCCTAATTTGCCAGAAATAACTGAAGAAGGACATATCAGTGTGGCTCCTAAATAGGTGTTGGACACGAGAATGATTACCAGGGAAGGAAAAGAAGTGAAGCAAGTACTAGTGCAATGGTTGAATTTGGCATCCACTGATGCTACTTGGGAAGATGTTTCAGTCCTGCAAAATCAGTTTTTAGGATTCCTATCCTAGAGGAAAATGGTTGGCATTCATCATTGCTGAAGAATGTTCAGGAAGTTATATGAATCAAGCTGAAGCCAATGTTTTTAAACCCAATCCGTTCATTGAACTAGTGAAATAATCGTATTGTAATTCAGTCAGTTGGACCGATTTCATCTCGATTCAATAATTCTTTTTTTAAAAAATAAAATATATATAAAAATTTAAATATATGAAAAAACTTGGACTTTCACAAATAATTTTTGAAAGTATAAATTCAAAAAAAATAAATTTATTTTAATTATACCTAAAAATATAATAATAATCTCAAATCCCTATCGAAAAACATCACCATATCATGAAATTAAACAAAATCCATCAAAAATATTGAAATTAAACAAAATTGATAAAACTCCAATTGTTAAAACTACAAGCAACATAAAATGAAAATTGTTAAAACCACAAGCAACATAAAATGAACATTCGAAACTATCCAAATTACATGTCCAATTATTTAAATATTAAAGCCATAATACAAAACCACCGATTTAAGCAATTCCTATATTTTGTACAATTTTTAATGATTTTTTGGACTAATCAAACCAAAGAGAACAAGATCGTAGCTATAGTCAGTTTTTGGTCCAATCGGTTGAACCAACCAATCTGATCCAATTTTTAAATAATCGTTGAAGCAAGAAGGAGCTCGTGAGTTGGCAGCAATTAGTTTGGGTAGTTATCTTAGCTGGCTCAGCAAAGCAATTGTCAAGTTAGTTAGGGAAGAAGTTGTAGTCAGTTTTGCAACTAACTTGTCTAGCGTTCAATGTAAGTTTCGTTGTACTAGAGATGAGGCACGTGCTTCGCACGTTTAATAATTGTTAATAAATGATATTATAAAAGGCCAAAAAAATAGTAATTTTAGGTTTTTGTATTTTTCAAAGCCATGTCTAAAAATTATGTGAGATTCAAGTTAATTATGTCCTTAAAAACCAAATAAAGGTATAACCACTATTATTAAAAACCTACATTTCAAGTATTACAATACTACTAACTTTACTTTAATAGTTTCACATTTATCTTTTCTTAACTTCACATATTATTTTCTTTTCTAAAAGAATTTGAATAGAACATATGAATATCTCTAATAGCATTTGGCATAATGTTAGTTTCTTTAAAATATCCATTGTGAAAGAAATTATGAAAATTTTTAAAAAATTTTAAATTGCTATCATATAAAAGGTAACAGTGTTATTTTATAAAAAGGATGTAATTATGCTTGAAATCCCTAAACTTTTGATAAGTTGACTAATAAATTTGCATGTCTCTATTATATCTATAAAATATCAAATGAGACTTTAATATAATTGTACCACAATTAATATTTCCAAATGACTTATTTTAAATTTTTTTTGATACTTTTACTAATTTTAAATTTGTCTATTATGATTTCTATTTTTAACGAATCTAAGATGTGTATAAGAATTATGATAATTTTGTCCTTTGAGCATATCAAATAAGTACAATTTACGAAGACACATATAAGTCTAGTGATTCTAACTTTCAAATAATGAATTATTTCAAAGGTAGCACTTCTTGCATACAAACATAATGCTACTATTGTGCAAAATTAAGTTATATAATCTATTTTGATTGATTATGCAATAAAAGTGTACAATTATTTTTTGAACATATCATTTGCAATCTTTGTCATGACTTATCTTATTTAGTGAGGCATTTTTTTCACTATTTTATTTCTATTTTTATCATAATTTTTATCTTGTTTACTGCATAATTGGTAATATTCTTCTTCTTCCTTCTATACTTTACCCATAAAAAAAATTGTAAACCTAAACATTCTAGTATATTATGTTTTATTTTCTTTACCCAAAATAAACATAATTATATAATAAAACTCTCTAATGTATACCAGTGCACTTGAAAATTAATATGATTTTGTTTTGTACATTTTACATATATATTAAAAAGATAATAGTCCAATTCTTTCTTTCATATATATATTTTTAATGATAGAGCTTAGATCATGTATGTCATAAATAATAAAATTTATGTGGTATGATATCTTTGAATGATACACTTCCAATATATTTATAATAAAGTCCTCTTAAGTATATAGTTCCTTAAATTTGTCTCATTGTAATGATCTTAAGCAATTGATATATAGATTTTATGGAATTCTAATTTTATGAATTAATATTATTGAATATTTGGCCTTTTCATGGACATTGACCTAACTAATCACTCAATAAAATCAATTAATATTACTCATCAAACTCAAAAAATTATGTAATATATATATATAATTTTCAGTATCAATTAAAATATCATATATTATGAGAATAATGAATTTTGAAATTTGTTAATAACTATAGCCTCAAAGGACTTGCAAAATCTTATATTTTATATCTAGTGTAAAAATTAGTGCATTTGTAAGGTATTGACTTCTCACCTCCATTTTCTATCAGTTTGGTTTTTCCTTTTTCCTCTCCTTACTATAAGAGTCAAAAAATAAGATATGGCTTGATTTTGTGTTATATGAAATTTTAAAACTGCAAAAAATTTTGTAATGCATAAACTCATATTTATGGCACTCTTATATTTAGGAAAACTTTTTTAAATTAACTTCACTTTTTGAATAAGTAGCGCTCGAGAGCTTACTTAACCAGCACCCTAACGCATTCGTTAGCTAAACTTATATATATATATTATATTTATTTGGTCAAATCATTTTGTAATGAATTAATTACTTTGTATATTATCAAAATATAAGTATTTTAATATTAATAAGAGTATTGAACACTAATTAAATTTCACATTAAAAAGTGATAAATATTTGTCAACTATCTCGATTGAGTTGTTAAGAACGTTGAATTTGATTCAAAATAGCACATTCAAAATCTCAAGTTATATTAAAGAAAAGAATCATATATTTTTATATAAAGAAGTTTTAATGACTTAAAGATGTCAGTGCAACCTTATTATGCATTGTGACCTTTTTGCAATGAATGAGGTTTACATTTTTAAAATTTCAATTCTTGGATGACTCTTTATAATGGAAGTAGATTCTTACAATTTAGTTCCTAAGTCTTTGAAACCTTGGCTTAGGTTAATTTTTCATAATACTTTTAGGTTTTAAAGTAATTTTCTAGGGCACTTTGTGTTTAGGTTTCTAAGATTATTTTTTATGTTAATGCAATAATGTGATTACAAAATAGAAAAATAAGGAAATTTCTCAAATAGTAAATATATTGTAATCAAATGATTTACCTAAATTCTAAATCTAACCATGTTTGGGCACATCTTCTATATTCAACTTAGGTATTGTCCTAGGTTTTTTAATCAAGATTAATTTTTAAAAAACTTTCTTGCCTCTCGGTCCGTGGTATATGTTATCTTACTATATTTGTAAGGTAGTGTAATAATAGTTAGTTTTCGTATTGAATTTAATATGTTAAAGTTGTTATATTTTTTAATTCTATAAATGAAATCATAGTAAAAAAGGCAGCAAAATAATAGTGTTAAACTGAATTCAAGGTACAATAGTGTAATTTTTTATATTTTCAGTTTAAGTTAGGATCTAGAAAAATGAGATTGGCATTTTATATTTCTTGAAAATAAATCTTTTTTTTATAAACTCATGTTGCTTAATGCATGATAGAGTGATTTTATTTTTAATTTTATGATTTTAAATTTAATTCACTAACTACTACATCTTTTAAATTTAAATTTTAATGAGATTCAAAAGTTAGAATTTTGATGAACTAATTTTGTATTATGATTTTCAAGTTGGTGTAAGTGAATTAAACATAATGTTTTTCATTTTCCCTCCTACTATGCTATATACTTATCGTGGCATTTTAAAGTAAGGTAACACAATATTCATTTTTAATAATACGCAAGCTAATTAGTTCAAGCTGATAATTGAATTGAATTTACTATATAATGTCTAAGAATAATTTTTGAATAAAAATTAAAAATTAAGATATTATTTTTATTTTAATATGAAAAATAAATTAAGCAAATGGTCCTGCCTAATCAAGAAATTATCCATTAAATTAAAAAGAAAAGGTTAGATAGGAAATATTTAAATGTTCCTTTCTTGTAATTTTTTTATTAATTTTGATTTAATAAGGTGTGGTTTTCTCTATCAAATTTTGTACTCGCAATGTGCAATTTGTATTCTTTTTAATTTATGAAAAAAAATTTGAATTTTTTGTGTGAATTTAAAGCCAAAGATATGTCCAGTTTAGTCATTTACATGTAAATAATATCTACGATAAACATAAAAATAATTTCACAAAAAAAAGAAGAAGAAAAGTTTTCACGTTCTAACCTATTGCATACCTGGTTGGCTCTTACTCCTATAACTTTTAAAAATAATGAATCAGCCATAGTATATTATTACTAAATATAATATTCTTTTGGGCAATGTAAAGTTTTCTATTACAATAATGATTTTTAAATTGATGCAAAATAGGTAGTTTTCCAATTTTGCATTAAATTCCTTTCTAATTTTATTTGTGAGGAGGACTTTTATTTCTTTTCTATATATTTTGTGCATTTTTTTATTAATTTAAAACTAAATTAAACTTACTGTGAGTTTAGCTTTTATTCAGTTTCCTAAGTAGTTTACAAGTTGTAATCTTTAAGTAATTACCTATTGTGTTAGGATACAACTTAAGTTAACTTTCTAGACTATTCTAGCATGTTTTTAGGTTACTTTTGTAAGCCTATAAATAGGCCAAAAATGTGTTACGAATTTTAAGATAAGTTTTGATGATTAATAAATTTGTGAGTTCTCAAATTGAGTGCTTCTTTCGTTCTTTGCTGATTAAGAACAACCCCTGAACTTGTAGAGTGATTCCAAGTTCAAAAACCCTAGCTTAGAGTTGCCTTATTGGTTTGATCAAGCATTCTAGGTGCTGATTCCTCGAGTTCTTGTTCGTTCCATAAGGAGGTTTAAAGCTTCCTTGAATTTTCGAGTTGTTCATCTTGCGTGTTCAAGGCTTTGGTGCTGATTCTAGAGTCTAGTTCATCCAAGAGGAAAGGTTCGAAATTCATACTTGGTCTTTCAAGCAATTCCACATACGTCCGTGCATGAAAGACTCAAAAAATTATTGAAGCAATGTTGAGTTTCATTAGAACCTTATTAATCTAAGTGTTTGTATTTTCATAAATGTCCATTCTTAATGTGATTAGATTACAAAAGAAAGCCTTTTTGAAAAATACATTAAATACTAAAAAACCAATAACACGTAGAATTAAATAAATATTTGCAATTAAAATTAAATTTAAGAATATAAATTTATTTAAAAATATAAAATTATAAATATTTAAATATTGATTTCTCTTTCTATGTTTTGGTTATTTATTTATTTTTGCTACATGAATTTTTTTGTTTTAATTTTGTTGTAGATTTTGAAATTTAAATTTATATACAAATTCATTAAAAGTGTTAAAGAAGAAAATATAAATTTTTATACTAACAGATAAGTATATATTTTTATAGGATTTAATTTAAATCTATACTTATAAAAGGTTTGAAAGACTTTTAAAGAGGTTGAGTTTGATTAGGATTTAATTAATCCTTTTTGCTAAATTACTTTTTTGGTTTTAATTTTGTTGTAGATTTTGAAATTTAAATTTATATACAAATTAATTAAAAGTATTAAAGAAGAAAATATAAATTTTTATACTAACAGATAAGTATATATTTTTGTAGGATCTAATTTAAATCTGTACTTATAAAAGGTTTGAAAGACTTTTAAAGAGGTTGAGTTTGATTAGGAATTTAATTAATCCACTTTTTGTAGTTCCATTAATATCCTTTTTTGTAATATTACTACAACTTAAAAAATAAGGGCATTTTTAGAAATACATTAATTGTTAAATCACTTAAGGTCCTACATGCTTTTATATATACTAGAAATGGGGCACGTGCTTCGCACGTTTAATAATTGTTTAATAAATGATATTATAAAGGCCAAAAAATAGTAATTTTGGTTTTTGTATTTTTCAAAGCCATGTCTAAAAACTTATGTGAGATTCAAGTTAATTATGTCCTTAGAAACCAAATAAAGGATAACCACTATTATTAAAAACCTACATTTCAAGTATTACAATACTACTAACTTTACTTTAACAGTTTCACATTTATCTTTTCTTAACTTTCACATATTATTTTCTTTTCTAAAAGAATTTGAATAGAACATATGAATATCTCTAATAGCATTTGGCATAATGTTAGTTTCTTTAAAATATCCTTGTGAAAGAAATTATGAAAATTTTTAAAAAATTTTAAATTGCTATCATATAAAAGGTAACATGTTATTTTATAAAAAGATGTAATTATGCTTGAAATCCCTAAACTTTTGATAAGTTGACTAATAAATTTGCATGTCTCTATTATATCTATAAAATATCAAATGAGACTTTAATATAATTGTACCACAATTAATATTTCCAAATGACTTATTTTAAAATTTTTTATACTTTTAGTAATTTTAAATTTGTCTATTATGATTTCTATTTTTAATGAATCTAAGATGTGTATAAGAATTATGATAATTTTGTCCTTTGAGCATATCAAATAAGTACAATTTACAAAGACACATATAAGTCTAGTGATTCTAACTTTCAAATTAATGAATTATTTCAAAGGTAGCACTTCTTGCATACAAAGATAATGCTACTATTGTGCAAAATTAAGTTATATCATCTATTTTGATTGATTATGCAATAAAATTGTACAATTATTTGTTGAACATATCATTTGCAATCTTGTGATGACTTATCTTATTTAGTTAGGCATTTTTTTTACTATTTTATTTCTATTTTTATCATAATTTTTATCTTGTTTACGCATAATTGGTAATATTTCTTCTTCCTCTATACTTTACCCATAAAAAAAATTGTAAACCTAAACATTCTAAAATATATATATTATGTTTTATTTTCTTTACCCAAAATAAACATAATTATATACTAAAACTCTCTAATGTATACCATGCACTTGAAAATTAATATGATTTTGTTTTGTACATTTTACATATATATTAAAAAGATAATAGTCCAATTCTTTCTTTCATATATATATTTTTAATGATAGAGCTTAGATATGTATGTCATAAATAATAAAATTTATGTAGGTATGATATCTCTGAATGATACACTTCCAATATATTTATAATAAAGTCCTCTTAAGTATATGTTCCTTAAATTTGTCTCACTGTAATGATCTTAAGCAATTGATATATAGATTTTATGGAATTCTAATTTTATGAATTAATATTATTGAATATTTGGCCTTTTCATGGACATTGACCTAACTAATCACTCAATAAAATCAATTAATATTACTCATCAAACTCAAAAAATTATGTAATATATATATATAAATTTTCAGTATCAATTAAAATATCATATATTATGAGAATAATGAATTTTGAAATTTGTTAATAACTATAGCCTCAAAGGACTTGCAAAATCTTATATTTTATATCTAGTGTAAAAATTATACATTTGAAGGCATTGAACTTCTCACCTCCATTTTCTATCAGTTTGGTTTTTCATTTTTCTCTTCCCTACTATAAGAGTTCAAAAAATAAGATATGGCTTGATTTTGTGTTATATGAAATTTTAAAATTGCAAAAATTTTGTAATGCATAAACTCATATTTATGGCACTCTTATATTTAGAAACTTTTTTTTAAATTAACTTTACTTTTTGAATAAGTAACGCTCGAGAGCTTACTTAACCAGCACCCTAACGCATTCGTTAGCTAAACTTATATATATATATATATATTGGTCAAATCATTTTGTAATGAATTAATTACTTTGTATATTATCAAAATATAAGTATTTTAATATTAATAAGAGTTTGAACACTAATTAAATTTCACATTAAAAAGTGATAAATATTTGTTCAACTATCACGATTGAGTTGTTAAGAACGTTGATTTGATTCAAAATAGCACATTCAAAATCTCAGGTTATATTAAAGAAAAGAATCATATATTTTTATATAAAGAAGTTTTAATGATTAAAGATGTCATGCAACCTTATTATGCATTGTGACCTTTTCACAAGAATGAGGTTTACATTTTTTAAATTTCAATTTTTGGTGACTCTTTATAATGGAAGTAGATTCTTAGAATTTAGTCCTAAGTCTTTGAAACCTTGGCTTAGTTAATTTTTCACAATACTTTTAGGTTTTAAAGTAATTTTTTAGGGCACTTTGTGTTTAGGTTTCTAAGATTATTTTTTATGTTAATGCAACAATGTGATTACAAAATAGAAAAATAAGAAAATTTCTCAAATAGTAAATATTGTATTCAAATAATTCACCTAAATTCTAAATCTAACCATTTTGGGCACGTCTTCTGTATTCAACTTAGGTATTGTCCAAGTTTCTTCAATCAAAATTAATTTTAAAAAAACTTTCTTGTCTCTAGTCCATGGTATATGGTATTTTACTATTTTTGTAAGATAGTGTAATAATAGTTAGTTTTCGTTTTGAATTTAATATGTTAAAGTTGTTATTTTTTAATTCTATAAATGAAATCATAGTAAAAAAGGCAACAAAATAATAGTGTTAAATGAATTCAAGGTACAATAGTGTAATTTTTTATATTTTCAGTTTAAGTTAGGATCTAGAAAAATGAGATTGACATTTTATATTTCTTTGAAAATAAATCTTTTTTTTATAAACTCATGTTGCTTAATGCATGATAGAGTGATTTTATTTTTAATTTTATGATTTCAAATTTAATTTACTAACTACTATATCTTTTAAATTTTAATTTTAATGATATTCAAAAGTTCAGAATTTTGATTAACTAATTTTGTATTATGATTTTCAAGTTGGTGTAGTAAATTAAGCATAATGTTTTTCATTTTCCCTCCTACTATGCTATATACTTCGTGGCATTTTAAAGTAAGGTAACACAATATTCATTTTTAATAATATGTAGCTAATTAGTTCAAGCTGATAATTGAATTGAATTTACTATATAATGTCTAAGAATAATTTTTGAATAAAAATTAAAAATTAAGATATTATTTTTATTTTAATATGAAAAATAAATTAAACAAATAGTCCTGCCTAATCAAGAAATTATCCATTAAATTAAAAAGAAAATGTTAGATAGGAAATATTTAAATGTTCCTTTCTTGTAATTTTTTATTAATTTTGATTTAATAAGGTGTGGTTTTCTCTATCTAATTTTGTACTCGCAATGTGTAATTCGTATTCTTTTTAATTTATGAACAAAATTTGGATTTTTTGTGTGAATTTAAAGCCAAAGATGTGTCCAATTTAGTCATTTACATGGAAATAATAACTACGATAAACATAAAAATAATTTCACAAAAAAAAAAAAGAATAAAAGTTTCCACGTTCTAACCCATTGCAATACATAGTTGGCTCCTACTCCTATAACTTTTAAAATTCTGAATCAGCCATAGTATATTATTACTAAATATAATATTCTTTTAGGCAATGCAAGAGTTTTTTATTACAATAATGATTTTTAAATTGATGCAAAATAGGTAGTTTTCCAATTTTGCATTAAATTCCTTTCTAATTTTATTTGTGATGAAGGACTTTTATTTCTTTTCTATATATTTTGTGCATTTTCTTATTAATTTAAAACTAAATTAAACTTACTGTGAAAGACTCAAATAATTATTGAAGGAATGTTGAGTTTCATTAGAACCTTATTAATCTAAGTGTTTGTATTTTCATAAATGTCCATTCTTAATGTGATTAGACTAAAAAATAAAGCCTTTTTGAAAAATACATTAAATACTAAAAAACCAATAACACTTAGAATTAAATAAATATTTGCAATTAAAATTAAATTTAAGAATATAAACTTATTTACAAATATAAATATTTAAATATTTAAATATTGATTTCTCTTTCTATGTCTTGGTTATTTATTTATTTTTGCTACATGACTTTTTTTGCTTTAATTTTGTTGTAGATTTTGAAATTTAAATTTATATACAAATTCATTAAAAGTATTAAAGAAGAAAATATAAATTTTAATACTAACAGATAATTATATATTTTTGTAGGATCTAATTTAAATTTGTACTTATAAAAGGTTTGAAAGACTTTTAAAGAGGTTGAGTTTGATTAGGATTTAATTAATCCTTTTTGCTAAATTACTTTTTTGGTTTTAATTTTGTTGTAGATTTTGAAATTTAAATTTATATACAAATTAATTAAAAGTATTAAAGAAGAAAATATAAATTTTTATACCTAACAGATAAGTATAAATTTTTTTAGGATTTAATTTAAATTTGTACTTATAAAAGGTTTGAAAGACTTTTAAAGAGGTTCAGTTTGATTAGGATTTAATTAATCCTTTTTGCTAAATTACTTTTTTGGTTTTAATTTTGTTGTAGATTTTGAAATTTAAACTTATATACAAATTAATTAAAAGTATTAAAGAAGAAAATATAAATTTTTATACTAACAAATAAGTATATATTTTTGTAGGATCTAATTTAAATTTGTACTTATAAAAGGTTTGAAAGACTTTTAAAGAGGTTGAAGTTTGATTAGGATTTAATTAATCCACTTTTTGTAGTTCCATTAATATCCTTTTTTGTAATATTACTACAACTTTAAAGATAAGGGTATTTTAGGAAATACATTAATTGTTAAATCACTTAAGGTCCTACATGCTTTTATATATATATAGATATATATATATATATATATATAGATAAATAAGTGAGATCAAGAGGAGATGTAGGGCCTGTTTTTAATAACTTTTTTTCTACTTGATTTTAGCTTTTGATTTTTAAAAATCTATTTTGTGATGTTCTCAACTGCTTTTCTTACTATGTTTTTAGATATTTTAAAGCTAAAATCAGAAACAACTGATTTTTAACTTTTTAAGAATCAATTATTATAAAAATAAAAAACTATTGAGAACAAGTCTGTATTCATGTATTCATTAGCTGATTGTACTGATAATTCCATTCATCTCAATCATTTTTCTCTCTCTTGCAACTTCCTATTTTCTTGCCTTAGCTTATGCTCATTCTCATTCTCATTCTATTATTTCCTTCCCAGCACTTTCTCAATCTATTTATATTCTTGACAACTTAGGGGGTGTTTGGTTTAAAGGTATCAAGGAGGGAGATGTGTATGAGTAGTAATAACCACTCGTTATTGATGTTTGAAAAGTAACTACCGTTATCATTCAATGGGAATGAAAGTGATTAATTGAAATCTCTATGATTCACTCCAAAATATTATTCTATCAAATTCATTAACCCTTTTGAGAGAATGATACGATTCTATTACTAAACCATGTAAGGTAATAAGAGGAGTAACGCAGCGAAAAATTAAAAATTTATTACCTTAGCCATGGATCTCTTTGATATAATCTATACGATTAAAGGGTGTTTAGCACAAATACCTCAAGCATAGAAGGTTTCTATGCTTCAAAGGGCAAGATCCTATTGATGAAGGTGTTGATCTACCATGAAAAGCCCTCCAAGTGTCGAGCCTCCAACGGTATCCACACGAACATGATCTTTAGGAACCTTTGGGCTTGCTTGCCTTGCCTTTTGAGTGCTAGCTCCCTTGAATATCATGAAGAACACAAGAACAAGAAGAGGAGGAAGACAAAACCCTAACCCTTAGGGAGAAGAGGGTGTGGCGTTTTTCTTGGGAGAAAACACGCCTCTCTCAATTTTTCTCTCTCTAAATTTTATCTTGTGTTTCATCAATCAATTCAAGAGTCAAGGCATGGACTTATTTATAGATGTAGTATCCTAGTCTTTAAGGAAACAAGAGCAATTGGAAACCAAGAAGGTTTAGGAAGCTTACCTTAAGCTAATCCTATTCCTTTAGGAAACCAATTCCAAAAGGAAACCAAATAGCTTCTTAATTCCTTTTAGGAAACTAATTTCCATCAAGACTTAGAATATTTATAATAAGTCCTTTAAGTTAATTTATCACATAAATTAACCCATAAGTATCTTATACTTATCTTAATAACAATTTAACCCAAAGACCATGTTCTTATTGTGTGTGACCCATTAGGTTCCATTCACGTTGGCAATAAGTACAAATTATAACTCATTAATTAATTAATTAAGAGCCAGATAAATTAACACTTTAATTTATCATTAATTCACTAATTAATTAATTTGCACTTATAGATCATGAGTGGCGTCTAGCAATGCATCATGACCACCCAAGTGAATAGGAAAGTCATATGGTAGACTACACCTATCAATGACAATGTTACCAGTGTAATTAATATCCTTTCACCACACTATATCCCAATTAGTCTAAGAGTGTAGTGCGCACTTCTTTAAATGACTAATTAATGATTTCTTGTTCCCGAAATATAACTTTCCATAAAAGTATAACCTTGAAACTCTTTCAAGTCATACTTTCACTTTTGCGCAAAAGATTCTTTAAGTCATATTTCAACAAGTGGCCAATCCGGGATATACTCTCCTATAATAAGGAGTGGTGAATCCTATATCGATTACTCACTATCCTTCCATGCTTTCATACTATACCCAATCTCTACCGTATGGGCTACTCTTTTACGAGCACCGAGCAATAGAGTCAAAGCATAGCAATCCACACTCAAGATACTATGGTAATCTCAAGTCTAAGGATCACTTACACCATTGCCATTAAGAGTATAATTCATTAGCACTATGAATAGTAACTCTTGGCGGATCAATCTAATGAACTTGTTCTCTAACAAGCATCCACATACCAGCTTAGGTGTCACACGCCATAAGTTGACGAGATCAACTACTACTTACCATAAGTAGAGGCAAAGTATGTGCTAGTCTTCCCATATTAATGATGTCCAATCTCATTAATACTACGACTAGGGATATTTAAGAATATAACTTAATGTGTAATAAGAGTCTCATCATTGTAACTCTTACAATCTCTTATACACAGTTAATATTCTATGGACTTTATCAAATAAACAAGTAATATTAATAACAAGTATTAAATGACAAAGAAAATGCCACATATATAAGTATAACACGAAATAAGCGTAATAAAAATCTCAAAAACCAACTTGGTTTTAGAGCAAC
>JAMWEH010000889.1:0-26699 GCA_024721245.1 Mitragyna speciosa | reverse complement strand
AAACGCAGCTACGTCGTAAGCCGCGGCCGCCATTTCAGGGGCTTCATAGCTTCCTAGCCAAATCCTTGTTTTCTTGCCTGGCTCACGAATTTCAGACACCCATTTTCCCCATTTTCTTTGCCTGACTCCTACGTAACTTGGTGTAGGATGTTCCTGGTTGCTTTGTTGTGCCATTGATCTTGAGTAAAAGGAAGAGGAATCTGCCCTGGAACACTTTATTGGCTGAATGTATAAATAGATTGATAGAGCTAAGTGTACGTGTACCATTCATAGGTACGGCAAACAGAAGCATGGGGCAATTAGTGGTTCGTTGAGAGCTTAGACTTTGCGAGACATGAAGTGAGTTTCCACGTTGCTGCATGAAAGTGGACTGAAGTTGTATGACAAGAAAATATTGTGTTGGCCCATGTGGGAAATTATAATTTTTATGTACCATGTCAACCAGTAAATGGAAGACATCTGTTTGTTGCATTATTATTTTTCTTATTGGTCGGACGACCTTAAATGGGGTCCTATTTTTATAGCCACGATACTCTCCAGTAGGTCTTTATCATGTGGAAAAATCAGTTTTACAGAACAAACGTGTGGTTTAATTTACCATCTAGACTGTGTCTCAATTGAGCTCCTTCCTTTTTCTTTGTGCTTACAGCTTGAGTGGAACTATGCAAACATACTGTTAAAATCCTGTCTTTAATTTTTTTGACGTGTAATTGTGTCGAATATAAAACTATGTAGTATTAATTATGTTGTATCATTTAATGTTAGGATGTTGTTTCATATAATTTTTAATGATAAGATATAGTTTCATATTGAATATAATTGAACAGCATAAAAAATTGTACAGAAGATCTGAATTGAGTCTCAATTGAGCTATTTTACGGCTTAAATGGAACTATGTTCGCATATTGTTCAAATCCTCTCTCCAATATTTTTGCCATTAGATTGTGTCTAATACAATTTACATGGTATTAACTACATTGTGTCATTTAATGATTTGACGTAATTTCATGTAGTTTTCAAGAGATCAGTATTTGCTTATATTTCTAATATTAGGGACGAGCTCTTGTAGAAGAACACGACATATACTCTATTTTTGAAACCAGTATCCAAAAGATTTCTAATCCAACATTTAGTTTTAAGCAACAATTTGATTCATGTACTCTATTTTTTATTTCAAAGTAATTTCAAAAATCTCTCCTGAAATTTTCTAATAATTTCACTTAACTTCCTTGACATTTCCAATACTACACTTTCCTCCTCCATTTTGAATTTCAATATAGCAACTTCAGTCCATATACATAAAATGTTGATATAAAAAAATTATTTTCATTCTTAAATTACCCTTTCATGGCTTATAAAAGAATTAGGGTTAATTACTCCATTGGTCCCTAAACTATTTCATGAGTGTCAGTTTAGTCCCTCAACTTTTAATTGTGTCTATTTAGTCCCTTAACTTTTATATTTGTGTTTAATTAGTCCTCAATACCGATTAATGACAAAATTGCCCTTCTACTTTTATGACCTTTACTTTTTATCTTCTTTCTTATATATATATTTTTTAATTTATCCTTTCTCCACATTTACTATTCTTGTCCACATCATCATAAATCTAATTGCATATTAGCTTCTTTTCTTTTTTTCAAGTTTATATTGATTGGTTCACTTGATAAGTTTAGAATTTTTTTTATTCTCTTGAGATTTTTTTTTTTGGAGGAAATTCTCTTGAGATCTCTAAGGACAAATAAAAGAAAAAAAGTCAAGAAAATGATTAAAAAGAACTATGAAAAACACTCTAAATTTTTCAGATCAATCAATCAATATAAACTTGCGAATAAAGAAGGTAATGTTTGGTTTAGTTTTTTGAGAACACGAATAAAAATAGGGGAAGAGTTGAAGGAATAAATAAAAAAATATAAGAAAACAAAGATATGATATGATATAAATAGAAGGGCAATTTTGCCATTTATTGGTATTGGGGACCAATTAAACACTAACATAGAAGTTGAGGAACCAAATAGACACAAATAAAAGTTTGGGGACTAAATTGACACTCAATAAATAGTTTGAGGACTATTGGAGTGATTAACCCAAAGAATTATAACAATGTAACTAAAAAGTGACTTGAAAATACATAAAAAGGAAAGAATTTGATCTTAAAATGGAGAGAATTAAATATCTAAATCTTGATGTCTGAAAATACTCATATCCATAAAAAATTGAAATATCAAATTTAACTTTTAAAAACTGCTTAAAATTACAAATGGAAAAAAAGGAAAAAATTTAATCTCCATCAGCAATAATGAAGCTGTCCACATGATGAGACATCACCATACCTGATAACGAATGTCAGAGTTTTCCCATGAAAAATTCTGTTAAGTATTTGAAGGCATCGAGAATTATATTTATATTTTTCTCAATAACTTTGTTATACTATACTTGTTCATCTTGTCATAAGTAATTTTTTAATATCAACTCATCCCATTTTTTGTTGCATTTTCATTTTTTTTATTCAATTATTATATGAGTCATGCAAGGGTGATCTGGGAAAGAAGATAAATTTAAGCACTTTAAATGAGTCCTTTTATGCAGATGGACCAATTTTGTTAAAAGTAAAAATAAGGGAGACAAGTGTAATATTGAAAATTTCAGGTATATTAGTTTAAACGGAATATATATATATTAACATATGGAGTCTATTAATCTTTATCCTAATTTTATTTATGAGTAAGAATAGTACCAATCTGACTACAAAATTAACTAAAGTAGCAATTTCAAGAGAAGTGACGTTTGATTAAAAATAAAAAATAATTCCTTAGGAACGCCATTTTTTCAAGGTAGAAAAATAAATACTCAGAATTTCTATGAGTTGATTATATATTTTATAAAAAAAAAGCTATCTTTCATCAAGAATATCATTTCACATTAAAAATTCCTTATTAATTAACATTTTTCTGGTTGAAGGACTTTTCAAAAGTAATTTTCTTTTTCACATTTCTTTTCTTTTTTTTTTTTCCTTTAAAGTTATTTTAAGTTAAAAGATATGAATGTCTTTCATCTATGTAACCCTTCGGTACAAAATCTTAGTAACTTATTTTACACTAATAGTAACAAACGTTAATACTAGTAGTTACTAAATGGTGTAGCTGCATTGGAAAAGCCTAAATCATTTTTCTTACGTAACACATCTACGGATATAGTTTTTGAGAAGATAGGGTTTATGACCATGGGAAGAGGGAGAGAGACGCTGATGATAGGATGGTACAAACTACTTTTAGCTAAAGACAAAGAGAAAAGCCAAAAGAAAAACAATTGAAAATAGAAAATACATTTCGAATCCTTCTTGCAACTACAAAAAATGAGAAAACGACTTGTAGGAAAATATTTTACGCGTAACGGAACAGACCCAAACTTTAGATTAATTATACAGAGTATTGCTTATTGCATTCTTGTATTTTGGAAAAACAAATAATGTCCCTTAATGATTATTTAAGTCGGCAAGTACACACAAAAAAATACTAATGGATTAGAGGGAAAAAAAAAAGAAAAAAAAAAAGAGAGAAATAAGAAAAACATGAACTTTGTCCCCCGCCCAGTCCCCGACACCACCCCACCGGAGATTAGGAGAATAAAGCAAGTCCCACCTTCATAAAGCTGGCTGTCTGATTCACTGAATCAAATGTTCCACAGTTGAAATATACACTGTTATTGCCTTGCTTTATTCCCAAAGAAAAAAAAAAGAGCATCTTCTATTAATTTCTTCCTATACTTTTAAGTACAAATAGAATGAAAGCTAATGTTGGTCCCAGCATTATTATAAATGAGGAAATCTAAATTGCATAAAACGGTTGCTTTCAGTCGCTTACGCTGTTAGTACATCATAATCAAGTGCGATATTATAAGTTCGATGTAGCTGTTTATTTAATTATTAGAAGGCTCCATGCCAAATTTCTTAAATTGGACTAATCTTCTTCAGTCAACATTTGAGCCATTCAATGTATTATTATTATTATTATTTTTTAAATTTGAGCCATTCAAGGATTTTCTTGTTCCTTTCTCATTTCATTGTGTAGTATACTCCGTAAAGAATCCTGCCCTTAATTCATGCGTCATGATGTACTTATTCGATATGTACTTATGTTAATATATATATATATATATATATACACACACTATCGGTGTGTGTTTTTTTCCGCCCTCTACAAGCAAAGTACATTGTTGCTGTATAGAACACTATTCGATCCTCACGAATTTTTTTTTATTAATCCCTATAAATGACTTTGTTGTTCAAGAATGCTTGTATATAAAAAAAAAATAAAAAATTATTGCACCACTAATTTACACTTGTTTAATTAATAAAGTACAAGGTTGATTAGTTCAAAATCGATTGATAAATCGATATTTTTTTTCAATTATACTCACTCTTATTACAACAACACGCCTAGTATTGTGTACATGGCAAAATCCACCTAATTGAGTTTGGTTTAACTAACTTTATGATAATCATACTAAGACACGGTTGACAACAAATGCACTTCCCCTTGTATCTTGTCTATAAATTGTCATTGTGCGATACATACGTCCAACAACCCGACTTATACAAATGCAAATGGTAAGAAGAATGTGCAAAAATCGGTGGCAAACTTTACTACCAATTCAAAGGCTTATGTCAGTTTCTAACAGCTGGTTATTGCAAAGTTTCCAAACCAGAAGCCAACACCTGCGAGTAATGATCTGTCTTCCATTAAAATATATCAAATCAATGTGTGAAAGCCTGAATTGAAAGCATTGTACGACGAGTTAAAAAACAACTTGGAACACCGGCGGTCTCCATTTGACTCCAAGCCTGAATTGAAAGCATTGGTTTTGTCAATTTTGTGCCGCCCATTGTAGTACGGATCGAATGATGATAATATGTTGCGTACCGCTGGCGAATGACAATGTTACGTTCTTAGAAATTGCATGCTCTATTTCTCTACTTTCCAATATGGTCGGGTGGTCATGTTAACATCATGAATTCCAGGGCTCAATGTGCGAACAGTTTCAAATTTTAGAATTTTGTTTCTTATAGTTTCAATTTTCACCGATGGATCCTCGAGTTTGTAAGATATCAAATTTACGCCTGTAGGTTTATAATTTGACCAATTACGTAGAGGAAATTTGAAAAAAAATCAATTTATGTATTGTCAAATTTCATCAACTGGTTGAAATTGTTAACATCATGGACTAATTTTTTTTTTTTTTTTAAAAAGAGAGACCAAGTTAGTCTATGGAGTTAAAATTGTAACAGTTATGCCCACAAGTAAACATATATAATCCATGAAAACAAAGATAGATATAAAAAAAGAAAGGCTGGCCTAATAAGCTTCTATTACTCTTACCAATCTAAAATACGGGGACAAGGGTTTTACAAGTTTCAGTTAGAATAAGTTGATGTTTGAATTAAAAGTGTAAAAAATAATAGATGAGATGTAACTAATAATGTTAAAAATTAGTTAAAAGAAAAAAAGTCGTTCTGATAAAAAAATAGTTATACTATAATATTAGCCAGTTATACTAAAATCTTGATAGTTATACAAAAATAATGACTAATTACATTGATTTTAACTAATCCGAACTTATCGAACTTTAACTTGCGACGTCCCGATCCGAAAGATGGAGACTAGTTGATTGAGAAAGTTGTCCCTCACCTGTAAGGTCCTTACAATAGGATTGGGCGTAGACTTGCCTGGGCTGTTCGAAAAGTGCAGTTCACTTGGTTGAGTTCAGTCCACTTGTCATTCAGAAGTCCTCTTGTCAGACAAGTCCATCAATTACCAAAAAAGGCTCTCTGATATGATCTTGGAAATTAACTTCCTTCTAAACATAAGCAATAAAATGGTAATTCGAATTGTGTTTTGGTGTAAGATTTTCTAGTTAGACAGAAATTTGATTGTCAATCTACATTTCGTTCACGTAATAAACAACTATAACAAATTTGTTTAATTTTGCATTGATCTAATCCGTTCACCTGTGCAACAGATTGAAACCGACTCTAGGTTTCTTTTCAAGTTCCTTTTAAGGGAACGATTATTCAATTTGAGAAATAACAACTTGTCCTCAAGCTCTTGATATCAAATTTATTGAAACTCAATATAAAAGAAGTCCATGCAAATTCATCTTATTCTGTAATTGAGGGAAAACTTGCTTTAGTTTCTTTATTTCAATTCAAACATTAGATTGACAATCATAATACAGTGAGAAATACAGCAGCACCTTTTATGGTAGTCAAAAGTCATCATCATCGCTTCAAAAGCTCAATCCTTATCCCCAACGCAACCAATTTATTTATTTTTTGATAAATCTTAAACTATTAAAATGGGAGCAGGCAATTAGTGTTGACGGGGATTCTAACTCCCCGACCTTTGGGTAGAGTCATAAAACTCTAATCGCTCGACTTTCTATTTGTTTCCACGAGTAATTTATTAGAACTACACAATAATCACATTATAGTTTCCATTACTCAGAAGAGGGTTTTATTATAAGAATAAGAATAGTGAAGTACTTAACGCGTGGAGTTGTGTGGTAAATTAACACGTTTTTGGTGTAGAGTGATACCGTGTTAATTACTTAAGAGGGATCTTATTGAAAATTTTCTTAGCAAATATATGGCTCAGTTTGTCAAATTTTGGGATCGATCATTAGTCAAACAAGTCAAATGATATAATACTATAATAATAACAGAAGAGAGTGGATTGATACTTTTTTTGTTTCAGATTTAAGGGAGATTCCATACCTTACAAGAAAATAGGAAGAATAGAGGGTTTGAGAGTCCATACTTGGTGCAAGTAAAAGGAATATTGTTTTTATTAAAGTTGAATAAGAATTAACATTTCTAAGATTCTTAATATGCTAGCGAACCTGAAAGGAACCAAAATTAAAATGAATTTGAATGGAGTTGAATTTTGGCATAAATTTCAAGACTGACAACAATTGTTCAAGAAATAATCTCAATCTAAGCAAAACAAGCTGAGAGTAACTTAGTAGTTGTGATTAATCAAATACTAAAACAAATAAAAGAAAACACAATCATTAGTTGAGAAGACACAATGTGCCAAATTACAAAGATAACCAATAAAATTTTCATGGAAAAGAATTTATTAAATTTTTGTGACTACAATTAACTATCATTATTTTTTAAAATGCAGCAAAAATTTCTTTTTTTTGGGACTCTAGGCCAGCTCAAACTCACTCGCGAAGGTCATGGGCTAAACATAGGCCCAAATATCTTAAAACCCCAACAAGAACCACTGCTCGAGTGAAAGCTAAATGGACCTTAGCATATTAAGCCCAAATGAATAGAATTAATTAGGAAGAACCATGAAGGTCATTTAAGTCAATACACACGAATTTAAAATAAAAAAAAAAAAAAACCTAGTCTCCCTTTGGCATAACCCTAGGGCTTCCGTCTTTCTTTACTCTCTCTTTTTCTTTCCTCCTCTACACACACACACACACACACACACACACCCCACACACAGAGACAGAGCAAAAAACAATGGCGGGAGTGGCAGAGGACAAGGTTCACAGTGACGTCTTGCTCTTTAACCGTTGGTCCTACGGCGACGTTCAGGTTTTCCTCAGTTTTTCTTTTGTTTATATTTTTTTGTTCCTTTGACTGCATTTTTGCTATGAAGGTTAGTTTAAGATTAGCAGTTCCAGATAATTTGGTACTTAGGTTTCTGGATTCCTATGTTTAGTATAATATGATGATGACGATGTGAGTTTCGATTGTCGGAATTTTAATTGACGTTGGCATTTGCATACTAATTTATCGCATCAAGGAAAAATAAGTAACCTATATAAGTAATTTCCGAGAATAGCTTTTTTTTTTTTTGTTCTTTTTTCCCCGTTTGTGCTTCGTGCCCCCTTTGTTGTCTTTGTAACGGGTGAGGAAGGTTGTAGTGTCATAATATTCATATCTATATGGGAGGTATTAAATTGAAATTGGTAGTTTGGAAGTCTGAGCTGAGCTGAAATGTCTGGATTGTCAACTGTCAACGATGTACGGACGGATATATTCTGAGATTGTTTTTGGGCTCCTAGTTTGGCCTGTAATATTAAGAAGGAAAAAAAGAAAAATTCGGAACTGGTTTTACATTTTATGTAAATTTCCATTGGTGTTGAGAGCAGAGTGGGGAAGAAAGACAGTTCTTGGGTTTTTATTTGGAAATGAAAGGGCCAAGGCTTATTAATCGTTTAATACTGCTGGATCGTGTAATGTCTTTTACCAGTATTTCTAATAAGGATAAAGAGTTTCACAATGTAGCTGTTTTCACATTATTCATGGTTACTTCTGGACATTTTGGGTATATTTTAGTCGGTTGACGATGTTGGTGCAAAATAGTCTTTTATCTTTTTTAATTGAATTATTATTTGAGGTATGTTACTCAAAGTGGAATCACCTCTTTCCGTTAAAATTTTGCAATTGTATTTGAGTGTGTTTCAGACAATCCAGTGACATTACTTGCCGCCCCCCCACCCCCTTTCTCTCTTCTCCGTCTCTTTCTGTTTTTACAGGTGAATGACATTTCTGTTGAGGATTACATAACTGCAACAGCTGCCAAGCATCCTGTTTATCTGCCTCACACAGCTGGGAGGTACCAGGCGAAGAGGTTTAGGAAAGCCCAATGCCCAATTGTGGAGAGGCTGACCAACTCATTGATGATGCATGGGCGTAATAACGGGAAGAAGCTGATGGCCGTTCGCATTGTGAAGCATGCTATGGAAATTATACATTTGCTCACTGACCAAAATCCCATTCAGATCATTGTTGATGCTGTGATAAACAGGTACAACATTGGCTAATGATTACTTGTGTATTCCTATTGCTTGTTCGGGTGGTTCTTAAGAATGTGAAGTGATAATCACCCCGATTATATTAAAAATTTTCTGACAGAAATGATGTGTTGTGCCTGCAAACAATCTATTACAATATCCTTTTCTTGTGTTTGTTTGTTATGATTCAGTTTGTTTAATATTGTTGACTGGTTTTGTGTAGTGGTCCTAGAGAAGATGCCACTCGTATTGGTTCTGCTGGTGTTGTGAGGCGTCAAGCTGTTGATATTTCTCCTTTGAGGCGTGTAAACCAGGCAATATATCTCCTTACAACTGGTGCTCGTGAGAGTGCTTTCAGGAATATCAAGACAATCGCTGAGTGCCTTGCTGATGAACTCATTAATGCGGCCAAGGGATCTTCTAACAGGTAAAGAAGGGCCAGCAATTCCCTTCTCAGCTTTAGTTCGGCTGCCTTTTGTTCTGTGGTTACACTACATATCCAGTGGTTGACCATCTTCATTGTGCTTTGCTCTTTTCTTCCCAGTTCATTATATGTCCCGTTATTGTCAATCTGCACTGAGTAGATGTTGCTATAATCACTGATTCTTGTTGTGTATATGCAGCTATGCAATCAAAAAGAAGGATGAGATTGAAAGGGTTGCAAAAGCCAATCGTTAGAGTTGCTATCTTGGTGGAATGGAATTAGACGTTGTTAGACAATCTTTGTTTCTGGTGCTCTCTGTTTTGATCCTCTGTTTACTAGTAAAATCATAAGATGAAAACTGAAAGGGTTACTGGTAAATTTATTGCGTTTATTTTCTGATGGAATGGTTTGTTTTCATTGTTAGACATATTTGGTATTTGGTGCTTGTATTCTGTCCTGCGATTACAAGTAAATCATTAGAAAATTTTGAGTTTGACTTGCTTTTATCAGGTTGAAATTTTTGGTTGTCGATGGAAAATGTCTTGTGCACTTTTGAGGTTCCCAGGAATTCTTTTAAGCATTATATCTTTTCACGGTACTTGTGCATCTTACAAAGTTTCTTTTCCATTTTAGGGTCCGTTTGGTTAGATGTAAAACATTTTTCTAAGGAAATTGTTTTCCTAAGACAATATTTTACATGAAAAATGTGATTTTTTTTTTATAATTTTTTGGTGTTTGGATGATAGTGGAAAAATATTTTGAAAAATAAATTTTTGATTTTTTTAATTTTTTATTGTTAATATGAGTTAAATAGACTAATAACAATTGTAATAAATGTTTGACAAATAGATGGTGTTAATTAGAAATTGTTTTGTTTATAATTAATCTTCAAAATAATATAATGATAAAATATGCATACTTATAATCATATTATGGTTTAGTCCAAAATTATGAAAAAATTAGTTAATAAGAATTAAAACAAAAATTAGTTAGGTAATTAAAGTTATAAAAGTAGGTATTTAAGGTTTAACGTGGCTCTTGAATTTTGAGAAATATAATTTACATTTATTGAATATGTAAGTTATTTTTAGCTAAAGGGAGCAAAATTAAAAAATATTTTACACAAGAAAATATTTTTTAGTGTTTGGTATAGGGGTGCAATTGAGCGGAGTCTAGCTCGAGTAGCACCAGAGAGTCATGGATGCTGTTCGAACTCGACTTGAGGTCGATTGAGTAAACGTATGTGTAGCTCGAGTTGGAGCTCGACTTATATATAATTATTAAATAATTATTTGTTCAATAAGACTCGACGAGCTTTTGTGCTTAAAAATTTGATACTTGAACTCGATTCGTTTGGCTTATCGAGCTACTGAAACTTAGTTAATTCGAGTTCGAGTCGAGTAGTTGACTCGCAAGCAGCTCTATTCGCTTGTACCCCTAGTTTGGCATCAAAAAAAATTTTGAAAATATTTTTTAGGAAAATATTTTCAATCTAAACAAACAAACCCTTGGTCTTGTTTGAAGATGGATGCTTCAGTGACTTCAAAATTTTGATGTTTGCTGCGTGCTTATTTTAGAGCCGCGAGCGAGTCGGTTCAATTGCACACTTAGTTTGGCATCAAGAAAAATTTTGAAAATATTTTTCAAGAAAATATTTTCAATCCAAACAAAAAGACCCTTGGTCTTTGTTTGAACATATATGCTTCAGTCACTTTAAAATTTTGATGTCCGCTGCGTGCTGATTTTAGAGTAGAGGCATAGCCTGTGAAAGATGATAACCTTGTGTATTGAAAAGATAGATAGCAACAATTTGGCATATTTTCAGAACCATTATGCATTACGTTTTCCTGTAGAAGTGGTAAGATAACTAATTAGTTGTTATTTGCTTGCTCGCATAACAAGGTTTTACTTGCCAACGCATATTTTCATAGTAAAATGAGAGATAAATGTATACGTTAAATACTGAGGAGGTGTTTTGTGGATGGGTTTTGAGCTCAGGAATGGGTAGCTTTTCATGCGATGGTACTCAAAATTTCTGTTTGGTCCAAATTTTTGGTTTGGTTAAATATGTATTTGCTTAGGCAGAATGAGTACTCTATTCTATGGGATTCTGTATTACATAAATTTGTAAATACCCTATATGAAGGGATTTTTATTATGTACTAATGTGTTAATACTCAAGCCTAAGGGATTTTATTTTTATTACACATAAATTTAACTTTCAAACTCGTTCCACATTGATTTTGCTCTAGGAAAAAGGTCAATTGAAAAACATAACGTCCAAATAGAGAAGAAACGATCCCCTCCCCTCTTCTCTCTCTCATGCCCTTTTGGTCGGCTCATAGAGGTGGCGGTGCGGAGGAACTGCGGTGGTGTAATTGTATTTAATGTGGTTTCAAATCAATGATCTCCTATCTGCATATCTGAAGGAGTTTTTATTTGAAGTGTCTAAAACACGTACGAGATTTGACATTCAAATTCGTAATGGGGCTTCTCCTTTATTTAATTCTAGACTAGATATATGTATGTATCGGGCTTGGCCTTGAGTTACAACCTCATTCTTTCACTACTCAATTTAGAGGCGTCTGGAAATGGCAGCTCATGAAGGTAGCATTTGTTTGATAGTGCAAGTTTTTCTTTTATATTTTCTTTAAAAAATCTCTAGCGCTTAATACTTCATTGAAACAAATACAAAGGTGTCAATAGTTATTGTTGTATCGTGGTTTCGTTGTATGAAATTTATGATAGAGGTAATCAATCACCTCTCGATAACAACTGAAAACGTTCACCTAGTTACTGGTACAAGAAACCTGAAGACAAAATGCATACTGAGAACGTTTAATAAAGCAACCGGAAGACAAAATGCATCCGACCCATGTCTCCCTTTCAATGTGTATCATTATTCATTTGAGGGAAAACTGAAACCCAAAGACAATAGAAGTGGTCAGTTTTGAATCTCATCCCGCAGAGTCCCATAACGACAAACAAATTGTCCCATTTTCTTACTCGAAAAAGTTAGGGCCCACATCACATATCCGTGATCTTTCAGACTGGGCCCAAGTATTAGTGTTCATTGTTACGCTTTGGGGTTGACAAAAGATCGTAGTGGCCCTTTTGGGCGTCCTTTCAGCCCATTATTACTTATAAAAGGGCCGTGGAAAAGTGCTTGTGTTCAGATTATACAGACAGGGTTACCATCGTCCAAAAATCACTGGGTTGGTGGAGCTGTATGCTGTCAAAGCCCACAACTCGTTTAATTGTACAAGCGAGGTTATTTCTAAGTAAAAGACAAGGAGCCCGTCAAATTGTCTTTCAACAAGTTGCATTATTCTGGAAGAAGGAAAAGAGTAACCAATTGATAGGGTGCATATTAATTGATTAATTGGTGTTTATCTCCATTTTATTCTTACCAAATATTGTGTTAATTGATGAATTTTACTTATATTTGGTAAATTGTGCTAACTGCAAGAATATAAAAAAAAGAAAGGAAAGAAAAGGCAACTTAAAGCTTTTCCAAAAAGATATCTGTGCTGATTGGTGTGGGCGCGTCAATATCTGATGGAGGTCTAGAAAAATCCTACACGTCTGAAGAATCTTCCAATTTTGAGTCAAATATGGGATGAACGTTTCCTTCTAGTAGTCTATTTATATTAGGAAGTTATTTTTATTTGTTTCCTTATTTTTAGGATATTTCTCCAAAAAGAATTTGGAAAGTATTTGATTGTTAAAAATTAAGAAAGAAAATAGGGGAGGAATAAATATTCTCTTGGGGAGGAAACGTTACTTTTGGAAGAAACGGGGAGCACACGTTTCTTCTTCCATAGAGCAACATAGAGAGAATTTCTCCCTTTATCTTTTGTGTAATGTTTTCTTCTATGGAGAGCAACTAAACTACTTTTCTAGTCAGGGGTCAATTTGAAGATTTGGTTCCAATATTTGTGAGATCTAATTAATTTTTATTTGTTTCTTTTATTCATTGGTATCTGTATGTTCTTTGGTTTAATCTTTTTACGATTATTTTGTTCTTTGAATGTCAAGGGCCCGATATTCGAATTAACACAATAATATATAGCCATATTAATCAATTGAATTCGTAATTGTTTGATTGATTAATTCTAGTGGTAACTAGCGTGATTAGTTTCATGTCAGGGGAATATATGATCTAATTTAAATAAACTCTTGTAGCGTGTTTTTTGATTAGGATTTGGGCTTTTCTAATTTTTAATGCAATTGAGAAATTAAATCCTACGATCGTATCGTACCTAGGATTATTTCTTGGTTAGGGAAATAGACAAAGGTTGCATCTTGGCTATCGATAAAGTAAGAAAAAGTTGGCTATCAGAGCTTGTTGATAGCTATAACCAATCTATTAATGAATAATTAAACTATTCTTGCATCAAGGACCAGTGGAGTGAACCACATCTGAAAATTGTACCTTTGGCTAGACTTCATTTATCATTGATTTAATCTCTGTTTACTTCTCTAAATTATTTTTGCTATAATTATTTGACTATTTATTTTCTTGAATTTCTTCAAAACAAACCCCCCTATAGTTTTTAATCTAAAAGAAACAAATTTTTTCCCAATCCTTGTGGAGACGACCTTATTGGTTGTTATATACAAAATTCATATTTTTAAGAGTAAGATTTTATTATTGTACATATTTGATACTTGTCACCAATGCTCTTTTTTAAGTGCACGGGGAATTGGGAGGCAGTGTAGTCTTTTCTTTTCTTTTCTTTTCTTTTTTTTTTTTTTTTTTAATGTTGACGTTGGGTGGTCATTAACAAATTCCACCAAAAGGATTTAAACCATAAAAATTAAGAAGACTAGGTAATTTTGTCGTAAGATTTATGCGCGCACTCTCTTCTCATCTATCTTTTTGCGCGTGAATAATTTCCGCCATGGGTAAAAAAAAAAAAAAGAAGGAATTTGGAGGAAAGAAATTTAATTTCCATACCCATGCCTCTAATGAGTATATGCATAGTTAGCTCAAGACTCCTTCAGTTGGAAACATTGCATGGCATCATGCTTTTCTTAATAAAATTCTGGCAAATCGCAGCAAAGGAAGAAAATGGCCATCGGGACCCTAGTTTATGCTTTCTCCTTGGTAATGGTGAATCTCCCATGGGAGAAGAACCGAAAAAGTTACAAGGATTCTGTTTCCATAAAAAGGAATTTCGAAATTTGACCAACTTTTACGATCGTAGGATGAAAATAGAATCTAATTCTTGAAACTGAAAGATTAAACGTTGCTCATCATACTTAGTGGCCATCAAATATGCATTATACACACACACACTCTTAGTCCGGACTAAATTTTTAACCGTTCTTTTAATAGATGTTTTCTTGAGAGTTGATGAGACATGAATTGGAACTTCTTGTCGATAATTTTCTTTGAGCACGAACATATTGACAGGGATATTTTGTCATTTTTAGCTGAAATTCCAACTTTTGACCTATTCAATTGTTGTAGCCGATTAGCCCTCTACGGTGATTACTATGGGCACTGCCATATTATGGCACTAATTTGGAAGAGATTCTCATGTCTTGCTCTCTATTATTTCTTTGAAAGAAGAATTTGCCTTGAATCCAAGAATGGTGATGGAGTGACCAATGGCTAAGAACCTTCTGTTGTAGTTATTATGTTATACTCCTCATTGTAATACACAACGTCAAATAAAATCAGCGGAAAGAAATCACACTGAGGTGCTATAAAACTCATCAATGAATTCAATATGCTGCGAGGGCAACAATTTGGAAGACAGGGAAAAAAATAAAAAAGTTTCTAAGAGAGTTGGGCGGAGAAATAGATGATTAAAATTTCTTCTTTTTTTTTTTTAATATTTTTTGTTTGATTTTCTGTTCATGGTCAGTGAACTAAAAGCGTTTTTAGTTACTAAGAGTTTAACTTGGAATCTTGTCCATAAGTGATGAGGGACATATGCCTGTCTATCAGAATACGTCGTAAGGGATATAACCCAAAAGTTATAATAGATGGTCCTTAGTTGCCGCTTGCAATTTCTTGATAATTTCAAATTAATTTTGGTGGAATGGATATGCTCATTATATTTGTTTTTTGTTTGGCTGTTAAGCTTTCACCTAGCAGAATAAAAAAACGTTCAATCATTTTAATTGACTTGATAAACATATTATTCAAATACATCAACCCTATTTGTATATGGAAGAGAATCAGATGTTCCGTTTTAAAACTAAGAAATAATGCTCTTGAGTATTTGATTATCTTTTCAGTTCTCTTTAACTTTAACAGTTATAATCTTATTACAAAAACAAGAAAAAACTATTTTTTTGAATTCTAACAAGTCTCATACTTACACATTCAAGTACTCGGATAGATTATATCTGAATTAAACATGTGAAATTTGACAGCTTTTTTTTTTTGGTTTATAAATAAATAGGAGACGACTATGCCAGTTTATTATTTTTATTTAAATAGATAAATTTTTTTAATCACATATTAACCTCAGAAAAATAATATTTAAATAGTAATAATTAGAAATGACATTTCTGACGTGCAGCACATGTGCTTACATTTGTGTTACACTCCCTACTAAAGTACATTAACCCAAAATCAACCCAGAGGGGGAAAACATATTAAGATGCCACAAAACTCATCAACAAAATCCAATGTAGTGTGGAGGCTTATCAATATAACAATTTGGGAGAGAAGAGGGATATGTCATTCTAAAATATAACAATTTGGGACAGAAGAGGGATATGTCATTCTAAAACTATATAATAGGGAATATAACGCAACAATTGTAATGTTAGCTGTTGCAAACATTCTTCGACAATTTCAAACCATTTTTGAAGACCTTATATTTTACTCCAATCACAAAAGATTCAATGTCACCAAGTTTAACTACGGAAAAAAAAAATCACCTAGTTGAACATATATGGACTTCTTCCACTACACCACGTATCGATTTGTTATATCCAGCTGATAGGGTGCAAATTAGTGGATTAATTTATGTTTATTTCCTTTTAATTATTATCAAATATTGTGCTCATTGATATATTCTGCTTATATTTGGTAAATTGGTGTTAATTGCAGGAACATATATATAGAAGGAAATAAAAGGAAGTTAAAAGACTTTTCAGAAAAATCATCTGCGAAGTTGGTGTGGACACGTCTAACCCTCACGTCTAAGACATACAGTCTAGAAATTTCTGCATCGTGGAAGACCTTTCAAGCTTGAGTCCCCTAAGTAGTTTAATTGTGTGAGGAAGTTGTTTTATATTTGTTTCCTTATTTTTAGGACATCTCTTCCAAAGAGAGGATTTGGAAACTATTAGGTAGCTAAAAGTTAGGAGAAAATCATGGAAAAAAATTGGAGGGGAGAAAAAGAACGTGACTTTTCTTCCTAGAAAGAAGAATATCAAGAGGACATTATTCTTCTCTTCTCTCGCTAGAATTTCTTTTTTTTCATCTTGTGTAATTTTCTTCCATGGATCGCAACTAAACAACTCTTTCTAGTTTTGAAAACTTGGTTCCAAATATCAGTGAGATCTAATTAATTTTTAGTTGTTTCTTTTATTCATTGGTATTTATATGTTTTTTGGTTTATTCTCTTTATGATTATTTTGTTCTTTGAATGTCAAGGGCCCGATATTCGAATTAACTTAACAATCTACAGCCATATTAATTAATTGAATCCGTAATTGTTGGATTGATTAATTGAAGTGGTAACTAGCGTGATTAATCTCATGTTAGAGGAACATACGATCTAATTTAAATAAACCCTCGTAGCGTGCTTATTTATTAGGATTTGGGCTTTTTAGTTCCTAATGTAATTGAGAAATTAAATCCTATGGTCGTACCTAGGGTTATTTCTTGGTTAGGAAAATAGGCAATGGTCGTACCTTGGCTATCGATAAAGTAAGGAAAACTTGGCTATCAGCTATAACCAATCTATTAATGAATAACTGAACTATTTTGTATCCATGATCAGTTGTGTGAACCATGTCTGAAAAGTATACCTTTGACTAGAGCTTTCTTTATTATTGATTTATTCCCTTTTAATTGCCTGAATTATTTTCGTTACAATCAGTTGATTATTTCTTTTGAATTTCTTTAAAACAAATCCCCTATCATTTTTACTCTAAAAGGAACAAATTTTCTCTAGTTTTAGAGAAAATTAGAGTAAGATTTTTTAGAGTAAGATTTTATTATCGCAAAGACTCGGCATCTGTCACTAACTCAAAGAGGTGAGATGAAATATTCAAGCACTCGTCTCCAACTATCCTATTAGATAATTTTCTCATACTATGCTTCTATTCAAATTAACTCACTACGTGACCAAGGATCATTGCCAAATGCATGGCCACTCGATGTGGGACGTATTGCATAATACAATTAGATTCTGTCCCAACAAGCTTACTCAACTTCCGGCAGTTGACAACTTCTTCTAGTTGTTCATCCACATCAGAACCAACCAATGCCCACTGTTCATTTCCTTTGTAAAAAATCATATGAGGTGGTACACTTTTGCATCGCATTGCATAAGGCCGCCAAAGAAAATAATCTGCTGCTTAATCTGTAGCTAACTTCACATGTACAATGTCCTTCATCACCAAACCATTTATTTAGCAAACCTTAGCTGATCAAGTTCTAGAGTTACACAGGCTTAGAAAATAACGTCTGAAATCTCTCCTATACATGGTTGATAATATTAGCGAGTTCGCAATGATTCGGCTGAATTATCTTGTTCATTACTTTGTGTATCCTTCTTGCATTAATCAGGAAGCCCTTTAAAGTCAGTCAAATATATAGCAAGAGCAATTCTAGTACCTCTAGCTCAGGTAGATTGCAATAGGTACAACACTTTGAACAATATCATCAGTAGATTTGTCGTAAGACACAAATCTAGACAGTCATAATGCAAGAAATATTTCGTCCTCTATCTCACTTCCATGAATTAAGGTAACCAAAGACTGTGAGACCAACTCGAATCAGGCTAAAAGTGGCTTCTTTTTCAATTACCGCCAATTTATCAGTATCAAGAGGCCTGAGCACAAGGTCAGCAAGGATAGTGTAACCAGGAAAAAACTAACATATTTGTCTCAGGACACCATTTCTCTGCAAATTCAAAAATCAGAAATTCATCTTGGGCTATTGAGTAGGTGTAGGATCATAATAGCATAAAAATACTACTTTTTCCAGGCGGAATTGTGCAAGGAACTCATGCGATCAACCCAATCCTTTTGCGGCTTTCTCCGTCCGCGATAGTTCACTTTTAGATTGGATCTATTGAATTCAGGACCATGAAACAATTGTTTGAGCAAAGATCAAAGACAGGCTTGTTGATAGAGGTGACTGAAAGAGTCAAGAAATGTGTTAGTCAAACGGTTCTTTCCCGACTGGAGATACTATCTGCTCTCTTTGTTCTTCTACCAGTTTATCAGATGAAAGTTCTGCCATTTCTGAGTTTCACCGAAGGCCTAAAGTGAAAATATTTGAAAATTGCGTGCGGTACAAATTCTATGTTCTAAAAGCTTTTGGCTTTTGGTGGTCCGTGAGTGTGTATCTTCATGTTTTATAGTTGAATATACATTTGTATATATAACGCAAAAGCAAGAAATTGTTATGTATTGTAAGAATATAATTCACGATCTACTATATATTTGGAAACTTTCTACTATATTTTGAAATAGTCATATTAATCATGTCACATAACACTGTAATTCTTACTAATGTTTGAAACTATAAAAAAAGCACGTATATTGCACGTAATTCAAAAGAGAAGATAGTCATTACATCTTTGGAGAACTGAAAATAGTTCAGCCATAAAATGGAGTTTGTAGAAATATTGCTCCAATCTTTCCACCGTAGTTGTATCCAAGAATGATGGATGAGGATCCAATGTCTTGACTTGAACCCAAGAAATAAAATCCCTGATTCCTTATTTCTGTTTCACTCTTACCGTTACTGTCTTATTACAATCACAAGAAACAGCTATATTTTTATTCCCTTTCACTCTTACAAATTTATCTTATAACTAACGAAAGAGAAATCTTATACTCATTCAATTTTCAAATAAATTATATTTGTATTAATTATAAGAATTTTGATAGCCTTTTTTTATTTTTGGTTTTTTTTTTAAATTATAAACAATTATGATTCATTATCTACACTTTTTGAACTTCTTCCACTACATCATGTATCGAATTGTTTCCAGCTCAAAGAGGTGAGATCAAATATACAGGCACTTAAAAAAAAACTAGTATTATTTTCTCAGACCATGCTTTTATTCAAATCAGCCCAATTGCACGACCAAGAATCAGTGATAAATGCATGACCACTCGATCTGGGAGGTACTGCAGAGGCAATTTTCTCTAATTATTGTTAATTTAAAAAAAAGTCCCCATTTTGGGGTCACTTTTTTTTTTCATTCCGGTTTTAACGTCGCCGCACAAGCTGTGTGCGGTGACTGCTTAATTTTTTATTTTTTTTTCCACATGTGCAATTTTCAAGCAATTGTGACAGTCACCGCACAAGCTTTGTGCGGTGACTGTCACAATTGTTCATCCGAAATTTTTTTTTTTAATTGCTGGGGGTCTTTGTGCAATTTATGGGTAATGTGAGAGTCACCGCACAAGCTTTGTGCAGTGACTCTCTTACCCGAATTTTTTTTTAGTTGACGGTTTTTTTTTTAATTGATGGGAGAGTCACCGCACAAAGCTTGTGCGGTGACTCTCACATACCATCCTTATTGCATTTAAGGCCCCTCCTTTTTTTTTTTTTTTTTACGTTTGGGGGTGTTTGTGCAATTTGATATTGGTGTGAGAGTAACCGCACAAGTGGAATGCGGTTACTCTCACACGAAATTCAAATTGCACAATTGTCCAAAATTGAATTGGAGCTTTGCATGTGCGTGTCAGCCACAATTGCATGTAATTTTTTTTTTTTACTTTTTTAGGTCAAAAAAATTATTATTCAAGTAATTAGTCAACATAACAATTTTATTTTTACCCTATAAACTTATTTGCGGACAGAATTAAGAAAAATACGTACCATTATTTATAAATAATGTATTCCTTTACGGATTAACTTAAAAAATACATACCATTCCCTAGTTGTGAATTCCCTAAACCATTCACCATTCCCAACTTGTGAATTAGCATACAATAACAATTTATTTGCATAAATAAATAAATAATTATTTTTAAGATATTTTTTAAAGGATTAACAAGTAATTCAAGCAAAGAATTAGGATAAATACATACATTCCCTAGTTGTGAATTAATTTTTTTCTTATTCTTTACAAGATTAAATTACTAATTCATATAATTAGGACAAAAATTATGGCAATCAAATCCTAATTAGGACAATGATTTTTTTAACATTAATTTATTTTTTAATATACATTAACTAATTCATAACCTAATTAAGATAATGATTTTTTTAACCTTTTTTTTTTAATAGTTGCGGCCCCCCAAAAATTGTCAAAAAGGCCCCCCAAACTTAAAAATATATAAATAAATAAAGGGGTTGAGACGCAATTTGAGATTTAATATGAGAATTATAAAAGGGGGCTATGCAATTCGGATTTTGTGTGATAGTCACCGCACGCACCACGTGCGGTGACTCTCACATTAAAACCAAATTGCACAATCAGCCCCCCAAGCATAAAAAAAAAAAAAAAAATTTGTGTGTGTCGCCGCACAAGAAAAGTGCGGCGACTATCACACAAAATTTTCAATTGCACACAAGGCCCGCAAACGTAAAAAAAAAAAAAAATTCATGTGACAGTCACCGCACGCGATTTGTGCAGTGATTGTTACTTTTTTTTCAAACTACAAAAGCCCTCCTGACACACACCTGCACACCTGCACACGTGGGAAAAAAAAAAAAAAAAAGAGCAGTCGCCGCACACTCTGTGTGCGGCGACGTTAAAGCCGGAATGATAAAAAAAAGTGACCCCAAAATGGGGACTTTTTTTTAAATAACAACAATAAGAGAAATTTGCCGTACTGCAGAATACAATGAGATTCTTTCCTAACTTACCAACTTCCGGCATTTGACAACTTCTTCTAGGTGCTCATCCATATCAGAACCGACCAATGCCCACTATGCATTTTCTTTGTAAATCGTATGAAGCAGTAAGTTTTGCATCGCATTGCAAAAGTCCGCCAAAGAAAATAATCAGCTGCTTCATCCATAGTCATTAATAATTTTTTTCAAAGAAAGACCTAAATCTTCTTTACACCCCCTAACTTTACCAGATTTCTACTTTGCGCCTTAAATTTCAATTTAAATAGATTGCATCCACAACTTCCCAAAACATCTAAATTTAAATTCAATCGTTGATAGCTTCAACCAAACTAACGGAATTCAAGTGCATGCATGCAACGTTTGTGTTAGTTCAATTGTTTATAGTATCAATTTTGGACATATTGCATTCTAAACTATACAACATATTTCACTCAAAATCCAATCATTGCATGCACAAGCCTAAGTTTTGATTGATGCCACCAATAATTGGACTTTAATAAAATGTTTTGAATAGTTCAAGGTGTCCAAAGTTAAAGTTTAGAGTGTAAAGTGAGAATAAAATATAAGTTAGAGAGTGCAACGTGAATTTTGACCTAAAAGAAATTAACTATAGATGAAACAGCTGATTATTTTATTTGGCAGCCTTATGCAATGACCTCAGTTAAACAGGATTTATAGTTAATTTCACATCTACAATGTCCTTCATCCTCGAGCCATTTTATTTAGCAAGCCTTGGGTAACCATGTTCTAGAGTTACAAGCTCAGAAAACCATGTCGGAAATCTCTTCTATACATGGTTCAAAATAATGGTTGGGTTCGGTTGATTCGGCCGAAATATAACTGGAACGGTGCTTATGCTTTTAGAACTACACCATCCCACTGATGTACCATTAGTGCGTGTATGTGTGTGAAAAAGGATAATACTACATTTAATATCTAATTATATGTGATGCTTGTAAACATGTGATATTTTTCACAAACTAAAAAAAAAATTTACCATAAAATACTATAATATAAATAATTCTGATAAGCAAACGAATCCAAAATTTGTACTTTAGACAATATTTAGCAAGTCAAATAGAAGTATTTGGTGCATTTTTGAGGCCATTGGGTTCATCGTATTTTTTAATACTATTAATGGTCTTTTCATTTTTTTTTTGGACCCACTCCATACAAGAGAAAATATGTATCGCCTAATATTATTTCGTTACGTTGCGACTGATATGCATGCTCATAATTGAACTAACTGATCAAAATGGAGCTGCAATTGAAAGTTCCAAAATTTTATCTTGTTCATTACTTACTGCATCCTTATTGAGTAAACAAAGACCCCTTTCAACTCCCTCAGATTAGCACAAAAATTAGCAAGAATAGCTGGTGGAAGAGCAATTCTAGAACCTCTAGCTAGGTGGACTGCAATAGGTATTACATTTTCTTGAACAGCATCATCAGTAGATTTGTTGTGAGACGCAAGCCTAGACAGCTATAATGCAAGAAAATACTTCGTCCTCGATCTCGTTTCCGCTATCCATGATTTTAAGGAACCAAAGACTCTGTGAGACTAAGTCGAGTCTTGTTAGGAGTAGTTTCTTGATCAATTACCTCCAATTTATCAGTATCAACAGGCCTGAGTACAGGGTCATCGATAATAGTGTAGCCATAGATAAACTAATAAATTTGTCACAGGGCAGCATTTCTCTGCAAATTCGAAAGGGATAATTTCACATACCTCCCCTGAGGTTTGTCATAATTACACCTACCTCCCCTCAGGTTTTAAAAATTACACTTACACCTCCTGTATTTATATTTTTCATAACAAAATAAGTCCATTTTGATAATGTAACCCAAAAACACCAACTAAATACCTTAAAATATCCTGAATTGCTTTTAAATTGGTCATCTCTTTCTTATTAATATATTTGTTTGTAAAATTTTAATAGATAAAGTAAATTTTATTTCACATTAGTCAAATAACTGAAGTTTTGAAGAAGTAATATTTGGTGGAGATTAAAATTTGAGGTAAGATATAAATACTTTTGATATTATTATGACTTAATTAATTAATTTTTAAGATTTATTTATCTTTTTTAAAAGCAATTAAGCATATTTTAAGGTGTTTGGTTAGTGTTTTTGATTATATTATCAAGATGGACTTGTTTTGTTATGAAAAATATAAACACAGGGGGTGTAAGTGTAATTTTCAAAACGTGAGGGGAGGTGAGTGTAATTATGGCAAACCTCAGGGGAGGTATGTGAAATTATCCCAATTCGAAAATCAAGAATTCATCTTGGATTATTGACAATGTGTAAATCATGCTGGCAAAAAAATCCTACATTTTCCCCAGCAGAATTGTACAAGGAACTCATGCAATCAAACCCATTTGTTTCCAATTCTTTTGCGGCTTTCTTCATCTGCTATAGTTCACTTTCAGATTGGATTTCTTTAATTCAGGACCTAGAAAACAATTGAGGAAAGATCAAAGACAGGCTCTGAAGGAGTCAAGAAACGGGCTAGTCGAACATCGTTTCTCCCCCCCGATTGGAGATACTATCTCTTCTCTTAGCTCTTCTATTAGTTTATCAGATGAAAGTCCCGCCATTACTTAGTTTTACTCAACCCCTAAAGTGAACTAATTGAAAATTGCGTGCGTTACAAACTCTACCTTCTAAAAGTTTTTGGCTTTTGGCGGTTGATTAGTGTGTATTGTAATTGGAGTGTTGAATTTGTATATGAAAAGCAAAGGCAAGAAATTGCTATGTATTACGAGAATATAATTCACAATCTACCATCTTTTGAGATAGTCATATTAATCATGTCTTATAACATACTGTAATTCTTATTAATATTCAAAACTAGAAAAAAGCATGTGTATTGTACCATTAATTATGCCATATAACATACTGTGATGTTTATTAACGTTCAAAATTAGAAAAAAGCACGTGTATTGCACGTAATTCTAAAGAGAAAATAATCATTAGATCTCTGGAGAACAGAACATAGTTCTTCCAATTAATTGAATTAGTGAAGACATTGTCCTAGTCCTTCAGCCTTAGCTGTATCAAAAAAAGACGGATGAGGATCCAATTTCTCATCTTAAAACCAATAAATAAAATCCTTGAATCTTTTATTTTTTCTCAATTCTGTTTCACTCTTATCAATACCATCTGATTACAATCACAAGAAATAAGCTATATTTTTATTCTCCTTCGTTCTTACAAGTTTACCTTACTACTAACGAAAAGGAAATCTTATGCTTTGTCTCAAAAAGTGGCGGATGAGAATCCAATGTCTCATCTTCGCACTAAGAAATAAAGCCCTTGAGTATTTGATTAATCCCTCAATGCTGTTTCACTCTTACACTAATATCTTATTACCAAAGACAAGAAACAGGTACATTTTTATTCTTTTTCACTCTTAAAATTTTGATCTGTTTAGAAACAAAAGAGAAATCTTATAATCATAGATTTGTTCAACTTTTCAAATAAATTATATCTGAATAAAACATAGGAATTTTGACAGCTTTTTTTTTTTTTTTTTTGGCCTTTTAAATTGAAAAGAAACGTGCCACTAGCTTCTTGTCATAATTCCTTGTTTTGGAGATAAGTTCTTGTTTTTAATATCGCTATTTGCTAATCACGTCCGTATGACGGCAAGTTTCATGCGTTATCTTTAAGTTGACAATAGCATTATGATTTCAATATTAGCTCTTGATGTGGACATTCTAAACGTCACACATAGGAAAACAACCACTAAAACAGATCTACTGAATAATTTATTTTTTGTCATCAAAAAGTCATTATCATTTGCTAAACTAGATCCTTTCTCAATGAAATGAAAAGTAAAAGATGAAAGCAAGGCATGGCGATGATAATTTTGCTTTTTTTTTCTTCTTGTAAATGTACATCCTGGTGGTAGTAATTGGTGCAGCCCCAAAGTCAAAGAAGCTAAGATCATAAAGAGCAAAAAGAAAAAAAAAAGAAAAGAAAACGAAACATTAAGCATATTGGGAAAATTTTCGAATGTCAAAATTTGGTCTAAATTTCTTAATCAACGATTATTCTTTTCGATAAGACCTAATTACACTTTATATCCACTATGTTTTCATTGATTTCTCAGCACATTGAACCTCCATTTTTGTTCTTTTGCACCCTAAAGCTATCAAATGTTCCAAATCGCACTAATAGCTAATCTTTTTTAGGGTAAATTACAAAACACCCTCTTTAATATCTCTTCGCTCACATAATCCCTTATCTTTTTCATATGACTACATTACCTTCTGTGGTTATGTGAAATGTGAAAAATTGATGAAATTTGTCACGAAATATTCCACATTTGATTCTTCTAATTTGCTACAGATGCGAAATATTCTGTGACGTTGAATGAATACATGTATAGCACAGACTATTCCATTTATTTTTCACATTTTGAAAAACTGCAAGAAGGTTATGTGGCCATATTGAAAATATAGAAGGATTATGTGGTTGAAAGCGATATTATGGAGGTATTTAGTAATTTACCCTAATTTTTATGGATGTAGACAAAAGAAATCATTAACTTTCTATGAGATTCTTAAGGGCTCATGCCAATTTTCAGCATTAAAAAATTCGTGGCATGGTGTCCAAACACATATTGTTGGAATACTTTCGTTCATAGTGTGCAATATTACAATAGTTTAGAATAATGTTATTTTAAAGCGTAAAATGTCCAAAATAAAGGTTGGAGGGTGCAATGTGACAATGATTAATAGTGACTTTAAGGTGCAAACTGTCCTTAAAAAAAAAAAAAAGAGTGCAAATTAAGAATTGTTGAAAACGTAAGGGGTACAACGTGGAATTAATTTTCTGAAAAAACAATGTTAAGTCATCAAGTGGATAGCATCTGATCTTAATTAAGGTCATTTTTAAATAAGTTGAAATTACATTAAGAAAGCCTGAATGATCCATTACGCAAAACAAATAAAACTTCCAATCAAAATTAAGAATACAGCAGGACAACTGTAGAGTATTTTCTACGAAATGTCCGAATAAAATAAACATATGAAAATGAATAAACAATAACCGCAAAGAAAGTGAAAGGATCGTTGACAAAATGTAGTTTAATCAAATTGGAATAGTATACGAAAATCTGTTTCTATTTATTTGTACACACGTCCAAGTAATTGTCAGCAACTTTCATTCCCTTGCATTATAAATAGGAGCTAACAGCTCTATTAAAGAACTCGCACAAGCTAAAGTGATCATTTCTGAATCCATTTAAGTAAAAGTATAAACTACTCTCTTCTCTTCTCCAAAAATCCCTCTCAAGATGTCTTGCTGTGGAGGAAACTGCAACTGTGGCTCTAACTGCTCTTGCGGTAGTGGCTGCGGGTAAGCTTGAACGTGGTCATGGCCAGTATAACATCTTTGTTATCACCAAATGCCCAAATGAATTTTTTTTTTTTTTTT
>JAMWEH010001945.1:0-31274 GCA_024721245.1 Mitragyna speciosa | reverse complement strand
GAGGAAGGAAGGAAAAGACAATTCTGTTCAAATAAAAGTAGGAAAAAAAAAAAACAGAGATTTTATTTTGATTTTTGTGCAAATTCAGCCATTTGCTGGCAAGTTGTCATGTTGGGTACAACCACCGTTTTAGTCTTAATATGATTGGGGTCCGGATAGATTTTCCCACTTGTAAAATTTTTTTCTTTTCTTTTTTTTTTACGTGAATTAATTATTTGTTTGGAATTCTGGATAGATTTACTTTTTTCTTTACGTGAATTAATTCTATTTTTATTCATGTACAAGGATAATATAAAACGTGTTAAAATATTATTGTGATAGTTTATGTGCGCGTATGTACATGCACGTGTATATCTAGAACTAAAATCATTAATTCTTTCTCTATTTATTTTGTTTTATTTCCAATGCATAATACTAATTTATATTTCATAAAATTATTTATACTTATGAAATTCTTTTATATGATATTCAAAATTTGCTACTAATTTACTTACGAAGAGCATCAATCTTCTAATGTAATTCAACGCGTGATCACTAATGAAGTCATTTTTCTTCTAATTGCACATTTTATTTATCTAGTATAGAAGAGCTTTGCTCTATAAAACCTTTCAAATAATAATTTGAAAAAAAAATTGTTAGAACATTTTAGTAACATCCCCAGTTCTTTATGCCATTATGAAGTGCAGTTGCCCAAAAAATAGACAATACAATGGTAAATTCGAGCTGGATGTGGTAAATCTCTTGCAAACAAAATTAAAATGCTTTAACCTTGAAAATAAACCCAATTTCCATCGGATTTTGGAATCTGACTTGGCAGGTGGCTTTAATTCCTCAAAAAAAAAAAAACAATTTAATTTGGATATACATCTTAAATTTTGAACACTTGCATGATATTCTAATCACTTTTGATTTTAGAGTTTCGGAATTGAGAGAATATATTAATACTTTTTAAGTAGCTCATAATCTATTTCAGTATATTATTTTAAGCTCTACCAAGATGTATGTAATGTAGGATTTGAAGTTGGAAAAGTAATACAATCACCACTAATGGTGATTATATCGTTACAATATGCGAAGCTCCCTACCAACAAAGGTTGGTTTTTATCGAGTTTATGCCCCAAACCCAAGAAAAATGATGAAGTATACAACACACTTTTTCGTATTTCTTAGCTCATTTATGCATCGATTGAGGAGTTTTAGCAGTGAAACATTTGTCCTATTACGTTAAGAAAATCAACTCAGATCAAATCTTTCTTGAAAAAGCCAAATATTTAGTACATTCACCTTCATCACCATTTTGGCCAATCAATTTATTGTTGTGAAACCCAATTTTGGCGGTTGTAGGAAAATTCCTGTGTAATGCCCATTCTTGGTATTAAGAACCACAAAACTTATCCCTTAAAAAAAAAAAAAAAAAAAAAAAAAAAGAACCACAAAACTTCTCTGACTAGCATGTCACATGACTAAGATGAAATCTACAACTTTTTCTAACATTTTGTAACTGGGACTTCAATGCAAAATATACTTCTGTAGAACAGCACAGGTTCCCAGAAATAATAACTGGAACTAAACTATGATGTTACTCCATTGATTAGCGTAATGCATCAATGATCTGCTAGCTTTGCTTTGTCAGAACAATACCGTGAGAGGATGAGCTACTTGGAGGCTAACATATTTGAAAAGAGTACGTATGTGGAGGAAGACAGGGTTGGGAGTACCATTAGTCTAAGTACTGAAAAATGCAATGCAAGGCTAGCAATAGGGGTGCCGCGACAGCAATCTGGTAAAGAACAAAAGAATTGTAGAACATATATGTTTTACAGTTATCAAAATGTCGCCTCTAGGGACAGAGTAGCTCCAGGACTGGGCTTATAATCATACTGCTAGGTAACAAATTAAGTAGAATTCAAAAGATGAACACTACTTCACAGGCCAAACCATTTTCAAACACCAAACATAAAATTCTCCTTGGGTCCTTTTTCTTTCAACTCTTTCGGTCCTTGATGTAACAATGTAACTAAAGGTCACGTTCGTGATTGTAGGTTATACCACATTGTCATGAAAAAGAATGTTCAAGGAACCTTTAAAATCTTTTATAAGGACAGATAGGTTCCCAGTGTTAAGTTGAGTCAGATACCAACGTGATGATAGGATCTGTAACTTGCTGATGCATCAAAACTAGAAAACAATTTTGGTCCTCCAGTGGTAAAACTTTTGTCAGCAATTAAACCCCAGGAGCAGTACCAAGTGGAGCCCTACTCCCTCTGGATATGGTATCCAAGAATCAAGTGAAAAACAAAAAGCTAAGGATGAAACAAACAACTTAAGAGGATAACCACGTGATTATATGGGTCCAAACTCGAAAATAAGGCTATTTCAGTGTTTATACTCGGGGTACCTTCGTCAAGAGCAAGATTGTTTGTTGTTAAACATGACAACTGGTTTTTCTCATAGATGTCCACTTAGTTTTTTCTTCTTTTCACTTGCTTTTCCTTTTCATAGAAACTTGTTAACAAGGTGTTTCCTAGAAAATAGATTAGCGAGGAAGCAGTGAATTGCATTTGAGGCCTCACACTAGGATCACAGTATTGACCAAATCTCTGCTAGTTCCGCGGATAACTTCAAAATGATTACAGATACTTGGTTAACTGAAGAAAGTATGATGTTATCCACATACATAAGGCAACGTATAAATCTCTCGGGACCGAAAGGAGTGTAGATTAATGTAACCTCAGGAGTATTATTACCTTCGCGTGTAGTTTATAATGGTTGGAAATCACTTAGGCTTCGCTAACTTTTACAGTATTGCATTTCATTTCACACTGAAATAATGTACAGCTCATGAACCTTTCCACCCAAATTCCTGTGGTGCACAGATAACCATGAAGTTTATATTATCCATCTCCTCTAGAGTTGACTTTAGTTCAATGAACCATTTCAAGAAACCACATAAATAGGAAGTCTAATACTTATAGGCCAATTTACAACTCTTAAATCATGTGATAGAGGAGTCAAGGTCTTTGTCTGTCTCTTCTCTATAATCTTGTACATCTTACAACCTTAATCCACCAGATAAACCTTGAGGACCTTGACTTCTAGTGATCTGGTAAGGTTCATCCAGTTTCCATATCCATACAAAACAAAAGAAAAATTTATCAAAAACAATTCTTTCTGAAATAAATTATCTTCGCTCTCTTTTGACAAAATCCTATCGTATTGAGTCCACCAACTAGTCAGTAATTGGTTCATCTAATATCCTCTGTGACTTATGAAACTCCCAATTCATTTGAATCTGCATTGACTCCCAATTCATTTGAATCTGCGGTAACCAACTAGACAGTGCCTTTACAACCCAGAAAGCAAACAATTTAGCTAAAAAATATATTTAGTCATCGTGCCAAAATGGGTTCAGCCTGAGTTCTACAATATCCATCATGCAAAGTAAGTTGTTTGTTCAAAGCTTTTCTGAAGGGGATGGACAAGGGGGAACGGATGCAGTAAGAATCAAGCCTTCAACCACCCCCCCTCCTTCCTCTCTCTCTTCCACCAGAGAGAGAGAGAGAGAGAGAGGACGACAAAGGCCCTGTGCCACCAGGTCATATCAGATTCTCTTATCATGTAGATGAGCGTAGATAAAGTTTATAATATTTTTTAATTTAAAAAAAAAAGATTTGTCAAATATTATAGCCAAGGAAATGTACAGACAAACCTAGAAAGTCATCCACAGATCACATCTTATGTCTTGATAACAATAAGGAGAACTGGCCCCAAAAAAGTAAACAAATGGTATCCTGATCAGCAGATGAGAGATTGAGCAAATACAACTGAAAAATTAAATGTGTCGTTCATGTAATACAATTGAATAATGATGATCACACTAGAATCCAAGTTTCAAACTCCAGGAAACATCATATGCAACTTCCCATTCCACTCTGCTACAAGAATAAGAGTTTCAATCTTAAACTCCCAGCTGTACTAACAATAAGAACCATTCGTTTAAAGATAAAACTGGGGAAGTTGAAGCATAGAAATTATCTAATAATCAGTTGATTCTAAGAGAACATAGAGAATATGTGCAGAAATGCAGCCCCTTTTATAGCAGTGGAAGTCCATCAAAAACATTAAAGCAAATTATAGAGAGAAGCATAAACACAAGAAAAAAATTAAGATAACAAATCATTACCTTGATATCATACAGAAGCAAAACTGTGAAGGCAAGTGTACAGAAGAAAATGAAAGACCAAAACCACATGCACCTAATATATACCACTACTACCATATCCTGAAAAGAGGGAATCCTATTTATCAAGTCCAATCCCAGTGCCGCATTACCTCATGGTTAGTTTGTTAGAAACTCAGCCAGTGAACTGTATGATCTTGGAGCAAATAGATGACCGTCATGTTCTTTCAGCCGGAGTGAGATGGCCCATCTGTTCTGTTAAGTTTTCTACATTATTCTTGTTCCACGAAGTTTCATGATCATCTGGAAACCTACTATCTCTTTTTCTGGCAGCAATGTCTCTTCTTTCAGACTGAACCTCCTGTGTGTCAGAGGAACCAGGAGTCTCTGTTAAAAATTGTTGCCAAAACACATCATTAGTCCCAGCTGGTGCAAATGCAAATGCACTGCCTACTTGGCCCTTTGACGTTTCAGTTTTCATAACATTAGCAGGGCTTGTATTCATGTCAATTCCTGAAGATTTAGGACTCGAATCCAACTTATGACAAGGAGATGAGGTTGCTGGACTGTCAACATGATTATAAGACCCAACCAACTCGGGAGAGGAACGCAATTCTCTAGATGGTGATGATCGAAGGGAATTAGATGAGCATGGTTGGACATTCACATCAGAATCTCCAGATGATGCACGAGGTGCAGTTATAATAAGAGGTGGAGGCAGCGGCAGAACACCGAAGTCGTACATTTCTTCAGCTGAGGCATTACAGATTCCATATAGGAACGTCTCCCAAAAATGTACAGATGAATCCAGCTTCTCAATTAGCTCTGTGTTTAGCACTGGAAGACATGAATTTGGATTCTCCGGTTGAAAAGTTACAACCGGGCTCTCACCAATATGGGCTTCATCATATAAGTGATTAGATATTAATAATCTTCTCTTTTTGTTAAGACTTTCTGACTGTTGCATAAGACCAGGAGCAAATCCAGGTTTTTGCAAGAGTTGAGCCAAAAATGCCATCATTTGCCTGTGTCTATTATCTATGTTTCTCAAGCGTTGTCCCAATGAACTAACTTCAATTTCGAATTCTCTTTTCTCCCGTAAATACATCTCTAGCTCTGACTGAAGCAAATTCTTCTCCCCTTTCAGCCTCTCAATCTCCTCCAAAAATGACTGTCGTTCTGAATCACTTAGTGGAACTGCAGAATTCCCTTGTGAAGAATGGCTGTGTATTGGCTTACGACGATATATATTCCTCAGAAGATGCCTCTGCCCTCTTATAAATTCCTCATTTGCAAACTCCCACTGGTCAGGATCAATCTTTCTAAAACCCTAAAAAAAATGCATAAATTTAAGAACCATGTCATACAAAAAGGAAAACAATAAACACAACAGCAGGCAAAACAACACTAAAGAAAACGAATAAATCCCAAATTAAACAAACTGGAACGCATCATAATTGGAACTGAAATTCGCGATAACAAGCTTACATATGTATTGAGTTGCCTGATAAAGCTGGAAAAGTTATTGTGCTTGAAATACTTCGGTAGCAAATCTCTAGCAAACTCTGGTGGATTCCACACGATGAAGCTATGACCATTAGGACTCCAAGAAACAATTGAGTTTGTCATGGGATCTTCAACCATCTCATAAGTCTTAGTCAGAAAAGGTGCTGGTGCATTTGATCCACCGTTAGATCCATCCATCATTTCAAATAACTTCAATACAATTCAGCTCAAATTCAACTCTATCTATCTAACTTTTCAACGCATCATCCACTGAATTTGATCAAGCAATTCAATTCCTGATAACGCCATGTAAAACAGTTTACCCCTTTTTTCCCAACATGATCAGAACAAAAGAAATTGATCCAATTTCCACCCAAATTCTATCTACTCAAACTCCGCCCTTCAAGAACACAAAGAAAACAAAGGAAAATCAATGCAGATGAACCAAATCAACCAAGGACAACCTTCCCTTCTTGAATCAAACCAAATCCCAGTAATCCAACCCCAACCAATTAGGCAAATTCTCAGCCAAAAAAGCCCCCAAAAACTGAAACCAAGAAACTGACCAAAACCACAACAATTCACCAATCCACCAAAAGGGTTTTGTTCAGAGACCAAAAGGAACAAAACCCAATTAATATCTCTCAATATAAAGCCAAAATTGAGTCCCAAATTCAAGCTTAAAATCAAAACTTGCAGCCAAAGACACAAACTTTGGAAGGAAAAAAATAAGCAAAAACTAGCAAGATTGACCAAATAAACTTGGGAGAAAGGAACTAATATATTTAGGAGAAACAAGACTGATCAGAATAGTCAAAATTCACCTTGATAAGTTGAGAATTTATAAGGAGGAGAGCATAAGCTGTGGGATTGACTTTCAACTGATAAAATTTATATTCTTGGATTAAGGTGTTGAAAACTGATGCGGTTCTAAAAACCTTAGAATTTTCAACACCAATTTTTTATTCTGGATTTTTTGGCTATTGGAAAATTTAATCTCTGGAAAGACACGGTCGCGGAATTGTCTTTAAGGACCAGACTGCTCCAAAACACTAGAAGGAAGGAAAAAGGAGACCTTTTTGTCTCTGTGTTGTGTGTTTCTGAGAAAAAGAGATGCTCCTTTGACCTTATAGCTGATGCTGCCATTTGGATTTCTATTTCTCCTTTTTTTCATTTGCAAAATTTTTGTACCCCAATATTCCAGCATTTCTGAGAACAAGAATGCTACTGGCCTATATTTGGGGCTATTTTCATGTTGGAAGGTGAAATTTGCTGGTGTTGTCCGTTTGCCATATATGGGACTTTGGAAGCAAATCTTCGTATATTTTGATAATTTTTTTGGAATATAAATAATTATTGTTGAATATTAAAAGAAAAAGGGGAATTTTTAATGGTTTTCATTTACTAAAAATATTAAATTTTGTTGATCATCTTGAATTTATTAAAAGTATGGCTGTGTAAAAACATGCTTATGAGTTTTCTGATCGTTAAATTTTGCTGATTCCCAGATCAAATAATAATGTAGCGCATTTGCTAGCAACAAGGGAAGGAAATCTTTCTGTGTTGAAATCTAATGACAGGATAATTGGTTTATCTTAAGGGGGAAAAAAATGAATAATAGAGTTCGCCATTAATCATCTTAAAACATGATTGTATGAGTGTTTTTAACACGTTTAACTTCGACACAAGTTAAAAACTTCGTATCTTTCACCATGCTTACATTTTAACAGTTCATGTTGATCATTTTTTTAACTTTTGCTAAACATGATTATATGAGAAATTGGCCTTCAATTCGAAGCTTCATAGGTTTCCTTTCTAGACACCTAGAGATCGTTGCCAGGATCCTTCCCCGCACCCACCCACGCCCCAACCAAGAAGAAAAAAAAAAATGCCAACATCATACATCATAAATTAATAACCCCAATTATGGGAGCATCTAGAAGTAAGAATTTTTCATTTCCATTCAACATTCAATGATCAAGAAAGTTAAGAGCTGTAAATATAAGCCCTTTAGTGCTATCAAACTAATAATGGATTAAAATCAGCTAAGTTAAACTTAAAACATCATTTTTTTTTCAATCAATGAGGTATAAACTTAAGTATACTAGAGAGGAATATTAAGGAGGTAAGAAGACTAACCATCCATGCCAGAGGTATACCTAGTCCAACCTATAAAGTAAAACCTAAGACAAGTAGAAGATTGCATTCTGTATCCTACGTACTTACCGTTCAAATTAGAAGTATTATTAACATAATACGCTTTTTCAACCTTCTTTGGTAATAATTGTCTAGTTGTTTAGGTTTTCTTTTGTAGCTTATAGTGGAGATTGTCACAAATATGATTCATTAATCACTATGATCCAGTTCTATATTGTGCAGGTTAGAGAACGTCGAAGAACAAAATCTACTAGGTTAAGCTAATTAAAATAAACATGGCATGTAATTCTACTAAACTGACTTTAGATTTTGCTCTTACAGTGGCCTCCAGATAATTGTTGGACTTCTCATGCGAGTAAATCAATAGAAGTTGCGTTTGTCAAAACCCACGTTAGATTTTCCACACATATTGCTTTTATTAGCTGGCTTACACGAGGACTTTTTTTCTAAGGAAAAGGATGAAATTGAACGAATCCTCTTGAATGGCTAGTTTTTTCAAAACTTAAAAGAACTCTCAACAAAAAATATTCTAGCACGTTTTAGATTTTGCGTATATTGAAATAAAATATTATTAAGAATAACTTTTTAAAAAAAATTGTACAATCGAACTCTCAACAAAAAATATTCTAGCACGTTTTAGATTTTGCGTATGTTGACATAAAATATTATTAAGAATAATTTTTTTAAAGAATTGTACAATCCAAAAGATTAGTTTTTCAATACAAGTGTTATGGAATATGCGGGAAAAAAAAAGTACTAGATGGCATATGTCACTCAAATTTTATATGAGTACAATTACTTTATTTGTTTATTTTTTTTAATTTGTAAAAGTAGATACTAGATAGGGGAACGGAAAATACTTAGATGGATCCAGTCCACAGAATAGTTTCGTGGACTTCCTTGGTCCAAAAGCAGCCACATTACTTATGGCCTACCGTATGAAAAATGTGGTTACTTCTGAACCAAGGAATTCACGAAATTATTCTGTGGATCGGATCCATCTAAGTATTTCCCGTAGGGGAACCCCACGGGCAGTCTTATGAAACACGCAAGAATCCACCTTATGAACTAGCATGGAGTTGAATGCGCATCTGCTACTAACATTAGACCACAAAGAATAAAATTTGCCTTCCAATATTGAGAGATACATCTTTATTTTTCTGTTTTATTGAAAAATTTACCAAATAATTAGAAAGAACACCTTAGATAGCAAATTGATGTACTAAATGCGTTGCGTCCCAACCCCCCGCCCTCCTCTTCTCTCCCTCTTCTTCCTTGAAAAAAGAACTATAAAGGGAAATGTATAAATGATGATAAATATTAAATTTTACCTTGATTTTCATTTAATTTCTTTTTTTAAATTTTCTTCTTTATAATTTGCAAAAAAAATGGGAGAAATGCTATTTGGATGGTTAAGAAGTGAAAGTTCAATCTTGTTCCACAAAAAGAATAAAGGTTTGAAACTTGGGTCCAACACCAAGAAAAAAAAATGTCAAGCATCAAAGTCCAAATATTGATATTTCTATTTTATTTACACATTTTAAGTCCAACATGCAACCAAAAAAAAAAAAAAAACAATCAGGGTCACCATAATACGCCAACTCTTGATCCTATAAGCTGCCAAAAAACAGACACTGGGCACAAAGAATCTCAGTTCTGATATTTTTGGAGGGAGATTTTTCTCAATATGTTCATCAGCTCACTCCAAAATATCTACACATATCATCATCAACATATCATCCATCCCAATCTACTAGCAATGCCTTTAAATTTCAGTTATTTTCGAGAGATTTTAAGCAAAGGTGTGCTCTGGAGTTAAAGAACTGCACAAATGGAGAATCAGGTTGTCAGAAGAAGAGTGAACATCATTGCAAGCCATTTTGGTACCCCTGAAGATTTATCTGCCACTGCTTCTTATTTATTTCCTATGGTAATTCTTTATTCTCATGAATTGCTAGTATTATGTAGTTAATTTTTGGAAGTTCAATGCTTGAAAGTTGTGGATTATTACTTTCTTTAAGTTTTGTTTTCACTTAAATTTATAGCTATTAAAAAAATAACGAGAAAGATTCAATCGCAGCATAGACGAATTTTTTGACTCTTTGAATTGGTAATGTGTGCTTTAATTGATGGCAAGAATAAAGGCTTCCGCTTACAGTCGTTATTAAGTGTTAAAAGAATTATTAGTTTGTTCTGCTTCTTCTGTTCTGTGTTGTGCACCCAAATGATCAGTCTTTCTATTGAATTCTTCCTAGTAATAAAATAAAGTAGTGCACTTAGTGCATTTTATTTTGTGGTATAGATGTTGATTCCTATGAAAATAACTATTTTTACATGTATTTTATGTTTATGTTCTTGGTGGGATTGCTTTTTATAATGAAGAAGTAAGACAAATCTATTGGCAGACTCTGCAAAATCCTAGTCCAGTTCCACATAACTATTTGTCAGATGAAGGGTAGTCGGCGGACATATCCCCCATACCTTAGCCATTATGCGTTCTTGAAAATTGATATCAATCCTAGAATCCTATGTGTGTTTAGATTGAATTATAGAAATGTGATGGAAGAGAAAACTTGTGATATAGGAGAAAAATAACCAAGTTCATAATTGAGAATTTTCGAGCTATTCAAATCAAAGAATTATCTTTTTAAATGGAGGAGAAAAAGAGGATTTATTCTCCAAGAACATAGACATGTGGGAATCTGAAATCTTGTTCTCATGGTCGGTTAGTGGCTTAATTCCAACATTAATTTAATCCATAAAACATTATAGGTGTATTTTATACAGTTCTGCTTGAGAAGTTTTTGTGAGAGTTTTCAAGGTCTATATAACAATTACTGCCTAAGCAGATTCCCAGAAATGCAAGAATTACTAGAATGGTTGATGAAGTCTTATTGGAAATCCAGTTGATTTGCAAATGTGAAGAAGATTTTCCAAGCTGTTAAACATGTTAACTTTAGCTCAGAATCCTTCAAGGTTCCCTTCCAAGCTTTCCTAAACTAATGTCCATGTGTATTAATTTTTTTCGTGTAAAGGTTGAAGCATCTCACTTTTTGCTGGAGAATATATAAAAGTGTATTCTTCAGCTGCAGGTTATTTACTTTATGTGATAAAATCTTATCTAACTTTTATCATTTAGTCTTCATTTCGTTTATTGCTCAAATATAGTTCATCATGATCGCAATCAATTGCTCCGAAGAAGGCACCGTACAGCTTCATTTACTATCACTGACATTACTACTAAATTATCAGTCTTTAAGCGTATTGATTATGTAGTGAGTGCAATAAACACTGATATCACTACTAAATTATCAATCTTTAAGTCTATTGCTTATGTAGTGAGTGCAAGAAAAGAACTGTCATTATATAGATAACAATATCAAAACTTGTTGGAGTTTTTGTTAACTTGGATTACATGAAGATTTAGGACAGTGAAGTGATCGATGAACTAAACTTAATCAATTTTTTATTTGTTTACGTTGGTTAATTCCTGATGTTTTCATCTCTTGCAGTTTCTGCTGATGCTTATTTATTTGATCCATTTACTTTTCTAAAGTGCCAATACTTTGACCACTGATGACAACTTTACCGTATTTATTTGATCAGAGTTGCAGTAATAGCTTGAACTCTGTCATCCGGAGGTGTGACAGCAAAATGTATTTTGCCAGGCAGACCTCTCCTCAAACTTGTTTCACCGAGGCAGGTTTCAAATGAACAGGTAGGTGATGTTCTGGTTTTCTTCTTTTATTCTTCGAATTCCCTGTATCTCTAGTGTCTTTAGTTTGTAAACTCTGGTTCCTAACTATGTCCCTCTGGGCAGGGAAGTTATGCTCAATCTACTACATGTTCCAAATCTAGTGGTCATGCAAACCAGGGTCCCTATGTTTATGAAGCTCCCGTGTTCTCTAGGCCTTCCATGGTGGAACCTAGTGCACACAATGTTGAAGAATTACAATGGCTGCAGCAAGCTTACAACTTTTATCAACCTATGCCTGATCCTCCAACTTTTGCCAGGCCAGGCAGAATAGATCATTGTTATCAGTCAAAAGAAAGAACACGCACTTCAAAATTAAAGGGTAAAAGGAGACAAAATTGAATTTGTCATTTTTTGAAACATTCTTCTGTCAATTTTACGATAGTGTTCTTTTAATATAATGTGGCATTGCTTGTGGCCATCAGTATGCAAAAAGAGAGAACATTTCCTCTTACTGCACCTTCATGCAATCTCTCTGCAAGTGAAGATGTGGTTATCACAAGTATATTTAATTTTAGGGGCAAAGAAATCTCTGTGTCAATCTATTTGTGTGCGCATGCTTAGGTGTCTATGATCATATGGTTTCCGTGCCTTCAATTAAGAGGCAAGCCATGAAAAACTGAATTCCATTTAGAGGTTTCCTCCTGTAAAATGATATCTGCAAAATTTTGAATGTCTTCTATTAATCGTGTCAGTGCAGCACTGAAATGTGTAATGCATCTATGAAAGCTTTTGTTAGAACTTTTCTGCCACAAGTTTTAGTTATAGACAGTGAATACACCAGCATCCATTCTTAAATTTTTCCTGCATCATACAGGATTTGAATGGTTGCCTAAGATGGATGTTGCAGAATCTGGACTCAATTATGTCATCACTAGTAGAACTTCCAGGTGTGAATGCCAACAGTATAAGGGTGGAGGTCAAGAATCAAAAGTAAGACATGCTTTCAATAATTTTCCAAGTCTGTTTCTTTTCTGACTACTGGCAGCTATAACTGAAAGTTCATGGTCTGATAGGAGGGAAAGAAAAATGCATGCCCGCCTATATTATGTCTGATTTGGGTATGAAATTCAAAGCTTATGTAATTGAAAATTCCATCTTCTTGCAGCTTGAGAGTAACCGGGTCTCGTTCCATTCACTGGCGGAATGTGGCAAACTGCTTCTATTGATACATATCATAGGAAGGAGATTCCGCAAGGACCTTACGAGATAGTGTGGCCACTTCCAACTAATGTGAAGAGGGATAATATATCAGCTGAATTCGTGTATGTCGAATCAGTCTTATAATCCATTTATTTATTTTACTTTGCATGTTCTGGGGACATTCATTAGTAATGATGTTTCAGGTCAAGATAATCTTTCTGCAAGAGCATCTGTTCCTTCTGCTTGCTTCTGCTATATGTCCAATTATATTATATACTCAGTAAACGGAAAAACAATCTTTAGCTCCAGTATTTACGGAAAGTCAGATCAATCTTATTGAAAAGCATACTACAATAGAGTCAGAACAATGCTTCCTGTCCCAACAAAAAGTAATCGCATAGATGTTGGGCCATTCGTGATGACAAATATTAACGATTATAAGTTATTTCTACTGATATTTGACACGTGATGAGTACATTTTTGCATTTCACTTTGACCTAGGAAGCATGATGGGTTAATTCAAATCCCAAATATACCTTTAGAAAAGGTATTTATAGGCTAATTGTTGTGTCCTTGTAGACTTGATTTTCTCCATCACTCAACAGGAGCATCTTCCATATGTTGATCTGGGACCGATTTATTTGCCTTAGAGACTACCTTTAACTACAAATTTTACAATATTCCTAATTCAGAATGATGCAATTATTCATGTCATACTAGAGTTAATCTACCCATGTCACTATACTAGTATTTCTGTACTATGAAAATTCAGGAGATAAAAACGTAGGCTATACTTTAAGATGGTGTGCAGATATACTTTCTTTTCCTTCCAGAATGTTTAGGAATTGTAAATGAATTTCATTCTTTCATTGCAAATTTATGTAGCTAATTGGCTTACTGCACTTCTGATGCAGGGAGGGCCTTTTACTGATCAAAATTCCAAAATTTTTTGAAGCCTGCAGGCAGCTGAAAAAGGCGTATATGTAGGTGTAAATAGTAGCTCTACACATGTAGAGCTTCTAGAAATACCATGAGGCTATTCCATTTCACCATCTCATGTAACTGACAAAATTCCATTTGCTAGTATTGAACTAGAATAAAAATGAAACTCTGCAGTGAGCTGCTCAGCTGGTGGTGTTTGCATACAGTTGTCCAAGTTTGTGATAATTTCATGAGCATTGGCCCTTGACATGAATTTTTATTTCGGATTCAAGGCCTCAGTTCCTGTTTATTTCAATTTGACAATTCTCTATAACTAGTTCGATTTTCAGCCTCTACTAGTTCCTTAAACTCAATGTAGCTCCAAGTGCTTGCAAAGGCAAAAATCAAATTTTCTCACTTGTCCTATCTTTCTTCTTTCTTACACTTATCATATTAGGTTCAGTTGTGGAATAAAAACCAAAACAAGTTTTGGAAAAAAAAAATTATCACTTTTTTCCTTCAATACTAATGGGCCCTCCTTGTCTGCTATTCAAGGGATGCTTATCCCAAGAATATGTCAAACTGTTTGTCTAATCTTCCAATTGAATGCATGTTGTTCCTCTTCTGCATCATCTTCTTGCTAGGAGAAGATTCTGTTTTCGCTTGCTTTTCCCTCTATATATGTGTCCTTTCTTTCTTACACAACTTATCTGCCTCAATTGTGGCATAGAATTCATAAACAAAATTACGAATAGGATCACTAGCTTTTGAAATCTTGTCTTTTGGCCCTGACAAATAGTTGTTTCCATGGTCACCCTCTTGTTAACTTAGTTCCAAATCAGATTGTAACCGATAACTACATGTCCTTTGAACATGCAGACTAATAGATTAAGTCCTATTTACAATTCATGCATATAATTGCTTTATTCAGATCCTAAAGTTGTAAAACATGAACTGAAGTTTCTACTTTCTAATACTCTAGTTATTAAAAACTCATGCACAGATAAGAAATGAGAAAATTTCATATTAAGTGCGTAGTTAATCATAAGTATATGCAAAGTGGTAGACTGGACCAGTGAGTTATTAAAGAGTTCTTAGAATAAGCTTTACCTGCAGCTATTTGCACCTAGATTTACAAAGATTCTAGTCTTTCATATTACCGTTTCATCATGACCCCTTAAAATCAAAATGACAGTTAATTTTCATTTGCGTTTCTCATCAAATTTTTTACCATTCTTACTGCTTACGTTCATTCTCAACAAAGTTGCAAAGACTAAGATTTCGAAATTACATTATAACTAAACCACTCCTTAATTTCCTAAACTTAAATGTCTGTCCTTTTACACGTCTAAAATTTAGGCATATCCACTATCTATATTTTTATAGACACTTGAATGAGCATGTAAAATCTAATCCATTAAAGTAACATTTTGAACTTATGTATGTACTATACAAATCATGTGATAGTAACAGAGAGTTACTGTAAAAAAATCGTCACTCCCACGCATATTAAAAGATTCAGAAAAAATTCAAAAATGTCAATTTTTGGCCGTCTTAGTTTCAATATTCTTGCTTATTTTTCTTTCTTCTACTTGTCATTCTTTCTAGACTCCGTTACTATTTTAATTACTACAATGCCATGTTTCCGTTGTTGCAAAATCTATACTTCATTTTTTACCCCTTTATTGACATTCATTTGAAACTCAGCACCACAAAGTTGATAGGTTTGTCCATGTTTTGAGCCTTAATGTTGACAGCATTTAATTCCAATTTGATACTCAGCCCCACAACAAATAACATTCACATGACCAATAACGTCTATATAAATACCTCAAACAAAAAACTTTAAACATACAAGAAGAAAAAAAAAAAAAAAGAATCCAAATTCCGTTGCACTTTCTGCACTCATGGTAGATTTATTCTAGCTGCAATTGGAGCTGCTGCTGCTGTATTACTTTATCATCAATCTTGATCCATGCTCAGGCGACGGGCACCAATGGCTGTGATTTCGTCTGTTAATAGATAAGGATAAGATTTCAGATTGTTACAAATAACAAATCTTTGCTGTTAGTATAATATATGAGCTGTAGTTTAAATCTTCATCAGATTTTCTGTTAGTCTTGTTGTATATATACCAAGTCTTGTATCTTGGAAATCAATAAATAAGAATTGTTCAACATTCTCTCAAAATTCTGACTTGGTATCAGAGCCTCTCCATGGCTAATACAAATCAGTCTTCTTCATCTTCCTCTAGTTCAAATGCCACCATTCCTTCACCCATTTTTTCATCTGCATCCTCTGGTTTTTCTTCAACAACACCAACGCAAGTTAATCAAACTTTTTCTATCAAACTTACTTCCAAAAATTATATCGCATGGAAACTTCAATTTACACCATTGCTCAACTTTTACAATCTCCATGGAATTCTTAATGGGACAGAACCAGCACCTCCCAAAGAAATCACGAATCCATCTACAAATCAGATGGAAATCAATCCGGCTTACACTGCCTGGTTTACTAAAGATCAAATTGTATTCTCATGGTTGCTGTCTTCCATCTCTGAAGAAATCTTTCCACACTTAGTGGGGTTGACATCTTCCTCTGAAATTTGGCTTGCACTTGCTGTTGCATATGGTGTTGTTAGTCATGCCCAACGCACTCAACTACATATTGAACTTCACAATCTTGCAAAGGATGATAAATCAGTGTCAGACTATCTTCACCAAGCAAAGGCCATTGCAGATTCATTGGCCCAAGCTGGACAACCAATTTCTTCTGCAGAGTTTAATGCTATTGTTTTTCGCAAACTTGGTGCAGAATATAATGGTATTATTGGTGGTTTACAACAACGAACTACTCCAGTCACCTTTAATGAGTTACATGGCCAATTAGTTGCATATGAGCTGCTTCTTAAAGCACAACAATCTTCCTTGCCTACTGTTAACATGGCTCAACGTACCAATGCTTTCAATTCTACCCAAAGAGGACGAGGACGTGGTGTTCGGGGCAGACGTGGTTTTCATTCTCAATCTCAAGGCGCTTTCCCTTCTCGAAATTCTTCTACTGTCTGTCAAATATGTGGGTACAATAATCATACTGCTTTCAATTGTAGACGCAGGTTTGATGAGAATTTTGTCCCATCATATCAGCATTCTTCACAGAATTTTGTCCCACCACATCAGTCCTCGCCTTCACGTACGTCTAGTGGGTACCGGCCACAAGCTCATCTTTCTGTTGCTCAAAATTCTGCCGTTGAAAATTTTCATTCCGAACCAGACCAGTCCTTCACATGGTATCCAGATACTGGTGCAAATCAACATGTCACACCTGATCTTGCATCTCTTCAGATTTCGGATGACTATAAAGGTAAGGATTCTGTCCTTGTTGGTGATGGTGCACGATTACCAATTCTTCATGTTGGCTCTAGCTCCATTAACTCTTCAAGACCACTTTCTCTACAAAATATTTTACATGTCCCCCATATTACCAAGCCCTTACTTTCTGTCCAAAAATTCTGTCGCGATAATAATTGCTTTTTTGAGTTTCATTCTGACCATTGTCTTGTGAAGGATCAGCTTACCAAGAAGGTACTGTTGCGCGGCACAAGTGAGTTAGGACTCTACAAGCTGTGTGGTTCCCTTCATCAGCAAAATAACTTTGATGCAATGGCCTTTTTACTTACATTGGAGGATTGGCATGCTAGGCTTGGCCATTCAAATTATCAAACTGTTCGTCGTTTAGTTAGTCAATTTCAATTGCCTTGTTCGTCCTTTCGTCGTTCTTCAAATAAATGTCCATCTTGCTGTATGGGAAAATTACATAGAACTTCTTTATCATTGACTCAGCATCGTAGTACTCAACCTTTAGAGTCATTATAATCTCTTCTGAGCCGACATCCTTTACCCAAGCCAATAAACACCCTGAATGGAGATGTGCAATGGAGCTAGAGTTTGATGCTTTACAGAAAAATCAGACTTGGGACCTTGTGCCTTGTCCCCCTAACGTCAATGTTGTGGGAAATCGCTGGGTTTATAAAATTAAAAGACATGCAGATGGCTCTATTGAGAGATTAAAAGCCAAACTGGTTGCTCGTGGATATACACAAGAGTATGGTTTGGATTTCACTGATACCTTTAGTCCGGTTGTGAAACCAATGACTGTTCGTTCTGTTCTCACGGTGGCAGTTGCTAAAGGTTGGGTTTTACGGCAGCTAGATATCAGCAATGCTTTTCTTAATGGGCACTTGGAAGAAAATATTTACATGGTACAGCCACAGGGATTTATTGATAAGCAATTTCCAAATTATGTTTGTCAATTAAAGAAGTCCTTATATGGATTGAAGCAGGCTCCACGTGCATGGTATCAACGGTTGAGTAATTATCTTCTTCATATTGGTTTTGTCAGCTCACATGCGGACTCCTCATTATTTGTTTACAATCATAACAGTTTTACTTGTTTTCTATTGGTATATGTCGATGACGTGATTCTTACAGGCAATGATGATCAACAAGTCCTCACTCTTATTTCTAAACTTTCATCGGAATTCTCCTTACGGGATCTCGGCACTCTTCATCACTTTCTTGGTGTTGAAGTCATCCCAAGGAAACCCGGATTGCTTTTGTCTCAAAAATCTTATATATCCAATTTACTATCTAAGATGGGAATGCAATCCTGTAAGCCTTGTTCAACACCAATGGTTTCTGGTGTTCATTTGTCCAGGTTTGTTGGTACTTCTTTGAATCTTGAGGATGCCACAAAGTATCGACAAATCTGTGGAGCATTACAATATGTGACTCTTACTCGACCAGATATATCATTCTCGGTTAACAAGCTATGTCAATTTTTGCATCAGCCTACCACAGCTCATTTTCAAGCTTTGAAACGCTTGCTGCGTTATCTGCAAGGTACAATTCACATGGGATTTCTCATTACTCCTTCCTCTCTCACCCAATTGACAGCATATACTGATGCTGATTGGGCTGGATGCCCTGATGATCGAAAATCTACTGGGGGGTTTTTTAATTTTTCTTGGATCAAATTTGATTGCTTGGAAATCGAGCAAACAAAAAACTGTTGCAAGATCATCCACCGAATCTGAATTCAAGGCAGTGGCAAATGTTTGTGTTGATCTGAAATGGTTAGTCAAATTATTTGCTGATTTGGGTGTCAGATTTCCTAAGCCTCCACATGTGTGGTGTGATAATGTTGGTGCCGTTTTCTTATCTTCAAATCCGGTTTTTCATGCCCGTACGAGACATGTTGAAATTGATTTCCATTTTGTCCGCGATTTGATCGCATCCAAAGCTGTAACAGTTAGTGTTATTTCTTCCAAAGATCAACTTGCGGATATTCTTACCAAGGCGCTTTCAGCTCAACAATTTCAACATTTTGTGTCCAAGCTTCGGTTGCAGTCTCTTCCACCTTCCGCTTGCGGGGGCGTGTTAATAGATAAGGATAAGATTTCAGATTGTTACAAATAACAAATCTTTGCTGTTAGTATAATATATGAGCTGTAGTTTAAATCTTCATCAGATTTTCTGTTAGTCTTGTTGTATATATACCAAGTCTTGTATCTTGGAAATCAATAAATAAGAATTGTTCAACATTCTCTCAAAATTCTGACTTCGTCCAAGGAAGCTGGATTCTTGATGATTCATATCCTCTTTATGATACTACGCGGTGTCACTTCATTGAGAAAGAGTTTGATTGCCAAAAGAATGGTCGACCTGATAAAGACTATCTCAAATACAGATGGCAGCCCAGCGACTGCAACTTACCAAGGTAATAAATTTATTGATAGTTCTCATTTCTCAATTAACATTCATAGCATGAATGCTTACAAAGTCTTCCTCTGATGCATGTTTCAACTTTCAATCAGAGTTCAATGCAATTGCTAATATTATGCTTTTAATGTATTAATTAGTTAATTACTTGAGTTTGCTCACTTTGGAAGTTGTTCTATTTTTACATCTCTTTCTTCCATCCATCCCACCATTTCTTCCATTTGCGAGCTTTCTTTCAGTTTTTAGCAAGGATCAGGGACGGTATTTTGCTTAAATAATAGGCATAGATATATAAGTAAAAGAATACTAAATATTCTAGTCATAAAATTTTTTAATTTTGACACAACGTACTCATTAGATTGAATTTTGCATATTCGGTCCAATAAAATGATATTTTTCATACTCAAACTAATACCAATTCAAGCCATTTCACGAATAACAGTTCGATCTACACCTCATGCATTCATGTTTTACAATTTTGAAAAGAAAAGTCAGCAAATTTAAATTCAAAATCACCATAAAGGATGAAAACTTAATTTTATTATGTTGTCTTATCTAGCCATACAAACAGGATATGCACGTTTGCTCACCAAGTGTAAAAAAAAAAAATTAATTAATTAATTAATGCAGCTGGCAGTTTGCATAATACTCGAAATCGGAAAAAAAAAATTTATAAAATGAGTTGATATTAAATTTAAGTTTGGTAATGGATGGTTTTTGTATTGCATTTCATGATCATATCGGAATACGTTGTGCTGGCGTTGTATTAAAAGGAAAAAACTTTTAAAGAATTAATAAAATTTTTTGATAACTTACTAATTTTTTTCAAAATACTTGTAATTTTTTTTTCTTTTCACGGAGTTAAGTATTGTATTATCATTGCAACACTGTATAATAGTTTTGGATTCTTTTATTCGCGTTAGCTAATCTTATCATGGAATGTAAGCCAGAGTGGGAGCAACAAATATGTATTTGGAAAAAAAAAATTATAACAGCTTCTAATTTGCCCATAATTCATTAGGGTCACAATTTTATTATACTAGTATTTCCATAATTCTGTGATTCATAAGATGATCTTGTGTTCCAACCATGAACCAAGTCCACCTAAGTATTTCACAGGATTATCTGTGGACTCGGTCTACCTAAATATTTTCTCTTGTATTCACAAGTTGACGTGGCTTTTTCTCCTTCATCAATTCCTTCCTTTTTTAAAATTGTTACTTCTTTTTTATCAGACCTAACTATTACATAAGGAAGGGAAGTTGACTTTTGTTGAGATTCGAATTCTCGACCTCTAAAATAGAATCATAAAAATAACAGTTCGATACTTTATTTGTTCCTATCAATTCCTTCCTCAGTGCAAGTTGCCGTACAAATTTAGTACGTAAAGCAGCGTGTCTACACTCGTGTCAGTGGCCCATCACTGTTACGTCCTGAGATCTAAGGATTCGTGTTGTAAAATATTCCTTTCTCAATTAGAGAAAATTAGATTCTCATGATGAGTCCTTTTCAGCTTACAAAATAAAAATAAAAGAAAGGACAATATACAATTGATACATCCTGCAAAATAACCACATGTTTATTAACGATAAGAAGTATCTATCATCCTCACATTACATCTCTTTCTCTCGTTTGCATTTGGTTTTCTGGTTTGTCAAAATAAGACATGCATAGTGTGCAAGAAACAAAAAAAGAGCGTGAAATACATTTTGTTTAAATTAATTGTTTTAATAATATGCATGACCATATTTACCCAAAAAAACAAAAAACAAAAATGCACGACTATATGGTAATATTGTTGCACCGACAATATTAAAAAAAAAAATCTTATAAGGAAGTGTTTGATTGAGACATTAATCATATGAACTTATTATGCCCAAGGCTTATAATCACCTAATAAAAAGGTACAAATTTAACTTAATTAAACATGTTTAATGTAAACAGTAACTGTATCAGAATTATGACATTGCCTTGTATGAAAATTTATTGCAGGTTTGATGGAAGAAACTTTTTGTTAAAATACAAGGGAAAACGTATAATGTTTGCGGGAGATTCGCTAAGTCTAAACCAATGGCAATCTCTCACATGCATGCTTCACGTAGCAGTGCCAGAAGCTCCTTATAACTTGAGGAGGATTGCAGGCATTTCCGCATTCACATTTCCAGTAAATTTTTCATTGCTGTAAAATCCGGTAGAGTAGTATTGCCCGTCTAGTGAATTAATCTTTTACGCGCTGACAGTATGAGAATTTTTTTTTATATACCAACACGTTTAGAATGCTAGCATTATAAAATAGGATCTTTGGTTATGATTTGTAAATCACAAAAACATTATGCATATAAAAACATATAAAACATTCCTTAAGCCATAATGATTCCAATTGCAAATAGCCTTTCTTCCTACAAGTCTTCTTGGACAAGCTCTTTGATCTTCCTTTAAGCTTCAAGATCAAGTGTTTTGATCTTCCCTCTCCTAACTCTTCTATAATATTGTAACAAAATGATGGGTGGAATTCACAATGAATAACAGAGTAGAGACAGAGACCAAGAGTCTTATTTATAGTGAGTTAGAGGACTCTTTCTCATCATGAGTCATAACTATAAATAACTTTTCTTCTTCCTGTCATATATTGTAACATACCTCTTTAATCCTATAATGAATTCATGAAACCACCATACTATAATAGGCTCATGAAATCACCAAATAATGGAGTAGATGTTACAAAATTTATAGTACCAATGTGGTCATGAAATCCACCAAGTAGTGGAGTAAGAGTTATATCTGTTACATATGAGTAATGGCATGTGACTCACCAATTAGTGGGATGAGAATTATATTAGTGGAATATAATTCACAAGTAGTGGGATGGAAGTTACATGAGAGTAACGAGATGAAGGTTACATGTAAGTAATGGGGTAAAATACAAGAAGTAGTGGTTTGATAGTTACATAGTTTACTAATAATTTGAGTTACATTTTTTGTGTGATTATAATATCCCTTAATTATCTAAAATGTTCTAACATTGATACATTAGATGTACATACGAAAAAATTTCTTATATAACTAGAGATAATGTGTCATAAATTGAAACATAATCGTGTAAAGAAATTGTAGAGGCCTTATCCCAAGTTTTGAAATTGTATGTCACATCCCACGACCAGGGTACAGCACGCCACACCTTAGATTTTATTCTAAGATGTAAGGCACAAAATATAAGAGCAAAATCCAAGAACTAACCACCAATTTAATAAACTTTCAAATTCTCCTCGATAAATAAATTGTACATACCATTAAATCACCAATATGCTTAAAAACAAAAATAATATCAAAAGGTATTTAAACTCAATAACCAAGTCAATAATGTTTAGGCAATACAAGCCTTAATTATTCAATCACTAATAATCTAGACCAACTAATATCATAAGCAAACTACCAGCCTCACTGACTGGATCCTTCTTCGAACTTAGGGCTGTGAGCTAAATCTGCAAAAATAATATGAGGCGTGGAGTGAGTATAAATAAGCTCAGTAAGTAGCTCATGTCCTCACCCACCGGGGCGAGCACATTATAGATATTATATTTTCTTTTCATAAAATTCACATACTCTCAACATGCATATATATACATATACGAGTTAACAAAAAGGAAACAATTTCATACATATAGATACATATTTGTGAGAGCCATTCAATATCATTAACAGATTTTTATATCAATATCAAACTAACAAAGTCAATAATATCATAGCTAATGGTCCAGAGGACAGGCTCAAGGGTCCACGAGGGTATAATCAGCTAACCGGATCCGGCCCTAACTATTATATCCCGTTAGAAGGGTCCAAAACAGAACAGAATTCCTAACTATTATCCCCATTAGGATTGGGTCCAAACAATCAGAGAATAGGGAACTAGCTCTCGCCAATATACCAAAGTTTAACCATGAGCCAACAATAACAAATATCAAAATAATAATACATGCACATACATACGTAATTCTTTTCAATAAATAACCACTCACAATTTTTCATAGGATAAATCATTCACATATTATATGCTCGCAACAATTTTAATACGAATATACAATTTAACAAAAATCTCATTTTATAAAAATCAACTTTCAAAAATTACAGGGAGGACAAGAACCACTTACCTTAACACAGTTACCTAGAGACACTCCAGAATTCCAAAGTTAGCTACCTCCGTTCCCTATTGAAAAAGTAGACAAATTAAATCCCTATAACCTATACACAATATAACCACTATAAGAAAGTCCCAAATCCCCAAATTATTATAACTTAGTTAGTTCATTTAACTATTTAGTAAAAATAAAATATAAACTAATACATCATCTAATGCATTATGTGGAAGAAAGAAAGAAAGAAAAGAAAAGAAGAAAAAAAAAATAGAATAACCTAATAAACGAAACGAATTAGAACGATCTACTGACTAAACTATTTCGTATACACTACTCACAGAAAATCACCCCAATCGACTAGTGTTTCTGTCAATTTGACTTTATGGCATCAGCCCCACAGTTAGCCAACTAGATGAGTTTCTGTCAATGCAAAATCTTGCCTTATTATATTGTTTTTCATTCCCATAGTAATACAAGTGAAAGACAAAGCCTCTGCAGCCCCACTGTATCAAGTCTAATCCTCGGCCAACAAATTGTAACTTCAATCTCTTTTCCCCCTTTTTTTTTTTTCCACAAAACTAAGCTACTATCAGACGTGTTCTATGCCATTCTATTTTATTTTATTTTCCAATTACTAATGCATCCAAATCTAACCAATAAAACGTGATCATATGAGATCAAAATATCACAACAATTATTTTGAAATCATGCCCTAATATAATACTATCCATATGAATTCCAAAATCACAAGAAATTTTGAAGATACCTTGTTCACAATCCGTAGTGATCTCCTTCGATTCCTTCAACTCCCTCTTGTATGGTGTTCTCTTCTTCTCTTGGGTTATCTGATATCAATAACGTCATATAAGGGTTTGTGGGGAGCAGACAATTCTATAAGTATTCATCTAATTGTTTCTAAATTACAATCCCATCCTTACAAGTTTAATTATTTGCTCACTAAGTCCCTCTCCTAAGGGTCGATAAATAATATTCACAAGTTGAATTATTCATTATTTTTATTTAATGACTTTTTTTTTTCGGGTATTACATTGTAACTTTTCCTAATGAAAAATTTAGAGTTGGCAGAAGCTTTTGATATGTATTTTGTTGGTGGAATGCGGACATATGATGTTTCGATCATGTTCACGCGCAATGCACTATTGGTTGATATTATAAGGGAGAAAAACCTGAGGGTTTTGAAACTGAACTCCATTAGAGCGCTGCTAAGATATGGGAAAGAACGGATGTGGTCATTTTCGACACTTGGCATTGGTGACTTCACACTGGCAGCAAACAACCGTAAGTCATAGAGCGTAAGGTCTTTAGCAGAATATTCATGTTCTAAAATGACACTGCCACATAACGTGGCATTACCCAAAGACCAAAAGAAAAAAAAAAAGGCACAAATTTTCTGAAAATGTGGTAAAGTTTTGTAGTAATTTAACACTTTTTTAATATAAAGTTTACCATTTTTTTTGGTGATTCGACACTAGAATATTTTCCTCTAATTACACACTATTATTCGTCTTGAAGTATATTTAGGTTTAAAATTTTCTTTTGCAATTAATATTTCTTGATTATGTATTTAGTTTTGAAAAGAAAAAAGTACTTGGGAATGGTTTTTTCTTTTTTTTTTTTTCCTGCACCTAGACTTACTATAGTCGATATCAAAATTTTGCAAAAATTTAATGAATTTAACATGGACTATTTTTCATGAGTATGTAATATGTAATTATTTGATTTGTTAGTAGTGGAGGATATACAACTAATAAGTGATCCGATTTACATATTATCGAGCAGGTGGGACATCATGCAATATGGGAGTGTTTTATACAAGGACATGAATCGTTTGTTTGCGTATCAAAAAGCTCTAAATACATGGGCAAGATGGGTAGAATCTCGGGTAAATTCATCCAAAACAAAGGTCATCTTTCAGGGAGTTTCACCAGATCATGCTAGGTGAGTTACTGATACAAATTGAAATTTTTTTTTTTTTTTTTTTGGATATTCTTTCATACTTTACCGACTTCAAGACTTTCAAAATTATGAAACCAAAAATGGTTTGCTAGACAACATAAAGTGTATTTGCACTCTACTCCTCCTACTCTCTCACGGTGCCTTTTTTTTTTTTTTTTTTTGGTTCAAAACTCATATTATTATTGACACGTTAACTCGTATCATCAAGTCGCATTTGTCTTTTCATGTTTTGTAGCTTCGCTAATATTATATAAATCACTCATCTATTTATTTTTTTTCCTTAATTTAGGGGTTAATGTTTATGATTTTGTGTCTTTGATTGGGTTTGCGGGTCCAAATGGGAATTGTGGAGTAGAGAGGGGGCCAATGAAAGATCCAGGAGGAACACATCCAGCACAAATGGTGCTGGAGAGAGTTTTGCAAGGCTTGAGTAAGCCAGTTTATTTGCTCAACGTAACTGCCTTGTCAAAACTGAGAACAGATGCCCATCCTTCTGTCTATGGCTTGGGAGGACACAGGGGCATGGATTGCAGCCACTGGTGCCTGCCCGGAATCAGCTCCTGTTTTCAGTCCTTAATCAGAATTGAGAACCAACATATATACTACTTACCTACAAAAACCATAAAATTTGTGTGATTGAATCAATGTTCAAACTATACATTACAACAAGGAATGACACTGATGGTCATGTTGATTACTGAATTAGTAAAATGTGTATTCAATACTTAAATTTTCTTTGGCCATGATTTTGTATATATTCCGATTCTTATTCCAATTAACCATGGTTTGATAAATCGAAAAGGATGTGACTTTGAGGATCTTTAAACCATGAATTCCAACGTTTTTAATATGATTTTGAGTATATCAATTTTAAATTGCTTTAGTGAAAAATGTCACTTGTGAGGTTGTATTCATTGACCAATTAAATTTATAGTGTTACAAAATTATCATCAAATAGTGTCCTGATTGTCACTAAACAATCGTACATTATATGTATAGTGGATGTTGTGCAAGTCTTTGTTGGGTATATAGTGTATGCTGTACAATTGGTCAACCTACACAATTCTTCAAAATTGAAATATTTATCTCCTAGAGTGGATGAATTATTTACACAAATTAAGTTTCAATGCAGAAGCTTAAAGAAAATTAAATTACGAAAATAAGGAAAGCAAAAAAATGTTAAAATTGCTTTTTCTTTTTTCCGTTGTTTACCCCTTATTAGAATCCTTGGACCATTATCTACCCATCATCTACTAAGTGGTTTAAATTCTCTTTCCAATTTTTTAAGTATTCAATAGTGTTTAATACAAAATTACGTGTCCTATCATTCAATGATACGATGTGATTTTATATAATTTTATATTAATACAACGTAATTTTATATTAGACACAGTTGAACATTATAAAAAATTTAACAGGGTTGTGCTCTGAGAATCACCGATGTAACCTTCCAAGTCTGGGGTCAGATTTAAGGCCCAATATATGTCTGAAACAAAGTTCAGTTTCACGATTGTTAAATGTGTTGTCTAAAGGAAAGCAAACGTAAAGAATCAACCCACAAACATTATTTTGTATTTATTATTTAATGTCAAAGAACTACAAAATGCCTTTTTGAAAAGATAAAAAGAAAGGTGGGAATATTAATGCTCTATCTCTTGTCATCGATGCCGCACCATATCACCTTTGTAAATTTTATAACCAAATATGAAACATACAGAAGCAGAGTGTCAATATCACTAAATAAAAAAAAAAAAAAGAAAATATAGAGATTGATGCTAATAATAAAAAGTGGAGAACCTACATAGCTAGCTAAAAAAAAAAAAAAAAAGTTCAGAAGGAAAAGAAAATATAGAAGGTGGGTAATGGTCAACGACAAATTTTGGACAGGAAGTGAAAAATTGTCATATGCCAACTAAGTAATCAATCAAAAGTTGGGACTGGGAAGAGAATTGCCATTTTTTTCTTGAATTCACTCTGCAAGCGAAGGATCTGGTCTCCATCATCAAATAGTAATAGGAGAAATATGATGCCATTGCCCGCAGATAAACGCGTCTTTCCTTCCTATCTTTTCCAATTTTCTATTTCCATATTCCCGGAGTCAAGTCAATCCTTACCAGACGCCAATGTACGTTCAGTCCGTGGAAGATCTCATGTGATCTCTTTCTTGATGTATACAAATTTTCTAGTCAATTTGTAGAACAACACCAATGGGGAGGGATTGTTAGGTTCCGCATCTAAACTAGGCAAGTTTCCACGCATCTATGACCTATTGATGGTCTAACGTGTATTCACATTGATAGAATTTAGTTTCATACTAAACGTAATTGGACAGAGAATATATGAAGCGAACACCGTGACAATGTTATTTTAACAAATATTATAATTACTTTTCAACATCCACCAATAAAAAAAAGTTTAGAAAATTCTAAATAAATCGTTTGGTAACGAAAGTTCGTATTGTTTTTGTTAGAACCATGCTTATACAAAGAGGTAGTGCCACCCCACCCCACCCCCCAAAAAAAAAAAAAAAAGATTCCATTATGGAGTTTACTTCTGGATATTAAAGATTTTCTCTGAAAAACCCAATCTCTGAAAAACCCAGTCTAGATATATGTGTGTATACATGCATGTATGTATGGGTATACCATGTAAGTGTGGACACTTAATTGCATCGTCAATATCTGGTGTCACTACATGACAAATTCGTGTGTTACGATAAATGTTTTCATATTGTGTTTGTCAACACAATTCATTGTCAATGAACTTTCAATCCAGAAATACTTTTGTTTTGTTAGGATAGCTATTGATTTACGTTACTGGGAAGTCATTTTCTGCTTTTCCCTCTCAAAGTAGGAAAAAGCCTTGTGTCTCCTGTTTCCAAGACGCGGGAACTTATAGATGTTAATGTCATTTACGGTCTATTCTAGAACTACTTGTGTGATCAATCTGATAGCCTCTGTAATTGGTGGTTTTTCATTTGATGAAGAGTTGGGAATGTAGTTGAACTCCTTTTGATTTTACCATCAAGATTCCTTGGATAAATTATTTGTTATTACCATCTCAATTATTCAAATCTTAAACTCATCAATAAAACAGTGTTTGATTGCCACTGATATAATGTATAAGATGAATCTAATTTTCAACAAGGGGGTTTAATATATGCAAGAAACCAATTTTAACTTTAGCTAAAAGGCTCAATTTATAAGACGTACCTAATTGATGCAGAAACTTAAGTTCTCAAGTATTGAAGCTTTAATTATGTACTACATAATGAATCAAAGATTTTGATATGACGCATAAACTTGGAATTTGGGAAAGATCAAACTATTGAGGAACTTAAGGTTATTAACTTTTCTATTCTTTTTTTTTTAATCAATGCACATTGTAGTATTCATTATACGTTGTCACACACAATTTGGGTGTGATTTTCAATAGATCTAAACTAATTCCTACAACTTCTCTCTCTCTCTCTCTCTCTCTCTCTCTCTCTCTCTCTCTCTCTCTCTCTCTCTCTCTCTCTCTCTCTCCTCTAACTGCTAAGGTCAAGGTTTGAATCCTGGACTTTGCATGGAGCACTTTAAGGGTGCTTTTCTATTCCTCTAACTTAAAAAACGTCAACTATTTATAACTAATAGTATTACTATTTCATCTTTTTTTTTTCTATGAATCCACAAGTGTAATAAAACCATATTAGCAAATCAGAACTGTAGTTTGCATTCAAAAAACCTAGAAATTCGACCAATGTCAGCTTTGATTTTGAAGGGAAGAAGAATAAGACAAAGCAAAATAGAATAATTAATTTACATGAAGGGATAGTAATAAATAGTGATTATATACTCATCATTTTGAATTGTACACTCCACTTGCACTAACATATCCATGAATTATAACAGTTCAAGATTTTCATATAAACTAGTAAAATCAAATAATAAGGTCGTTTTAGTCTTAAAAATAAAAAGTTTTTAGTTGTATAAATAAAAAAAGTAGAATACATGAATCATTTTTCTTAATACAATACTTTGAGAAATATAATCATAAAAGGTCTTCATTCTGCATGAATATTTGACATGATCAAGAATTATTTCTTTTTTATTAGGTGTCATGATCAATTTTGTTACTGTTGCATGTAAACCCCATTTCATTCTACCTATTACGTAAGAAACATGCAAAACCTATTTTCCTCGTATTAAGACAGCTAATCAATATAAATTACTCCATTCTCTCCAGTCTCTATCGTCATTAAATTCATTAAATTAGAGTCATTCCTTCAAAATCAGAAGTTCTTGGTGATGTACTGTCACGAAAACAACCATTCAATGGTCATCCCTTCAAAATCTGAAGTTCTTAGTGATGTATTGGCACCAAAACTACCATTCAATGGTTGCTTACAATCGAAAGTGTCACGTTTTCGTTTCACATCTTTACGAGTATAGGCCCCTCCTAAGTTTTTAATCATTCAAATTTACCATTAAACTTGCACAATCACCTTCCAAATTAGGGCCTATTTTCGACTGCTTATAATATAACAAGTTCAAAACAGTCTTTGATACAAGTTGTTAAGAAATCAATTAACTAGAGGTGGTAATTAAGTCCCAAGAGCCAATTGGTACCCATACTCAAATTTAATTTGGGCGGGATGGGTATAAAAAATATGGGATTAGACATAAATGGGAGTATATTTAACAATACCCATTTAAATATGGGCATAATTGAGATTTGCTTGGAACTCTATGGGTATGTTAAATAATTATTTAAATACTATTTATTTTGCTAACAAAAAAATTACTATTGGGTATTTGTGCAGTACTAAAATGAATCTAAACCCATCTTAATCCCGCCATATTGATCCCACGACTAATACGAGACTGTTTATATACAATTCATATTTTATAGTTCCAATTAAGTCCCTCCCATGCCGCCCATTTGCCATCTTTACAATTAACCAATTAAGTTGTAATAGTTAAGTAAAACAACGAAATTTGCTAAGGCAAATTAGATAAGTTAAAAAAATCAATTAAGCATCACCTTTGTTTTTATTGTGGAAGCGTTCCCTCTAATTTTAAAAACCATTCTAAATTCGCTTCATGTTACAAAAGTTCTGCCAAATGAAAATTGCTAAAGATATCAACAATGAGATTCTACAAATATATCACGTGCGAAACATTTTTGTCAATTAAATTGCACTTCAAAATGCTCCTTTTTGCCACCAATCTAATTATTCTTTTTTTTTTTTGCAAAAAAGAATAATTATTCTTTTCTTTGCCACCAATCTAATTATTCCTTTTTTTTTTTTTGCAAAAGAGAATAATATTTTTCTAGGTTCAAAAACTAGAAAGATATTTGTACAATAATGCTAGAACCTAACTAGTATAATTGGAAATGAATAGTGGGTTGAGCGATTAAAACTCTATAATTCTACTCTAGAGGTCGGGGGTTTGAATAAACCAATACCATTTTATCTCGCCCATTGTAACAGTATATGTTGATTTAAAAAAAAAAAAAAAAAAAAAACAGTACAATCGTCTCCTCTTAGGAAGTTGGGACAAGCAGCACAGCCGAAGGGACTTTCCTACTTTGCCTAAAAATCCATAAATGCCAAAACAGTTGTCACAGACATCAATTCGTTTTCCCACATTTTTGTCACCTGTCTTTCCTGGATCCCAATTAAGCAGTCTTTGAAATCTTGGTCCCTGTGAGCATTATTAGCCTTTGAATCTCAA